>CAJNIZ010030635.1:0-22606 GCA_905231905.1 Symbiodinium pilosum
AAACGAAGCCGGGATACCCCCCCCAACCCCCCCCGCCAACCTTTTCGCATTTTGGGGCTGTAAGGGAGAAAGGAAGAGCCATCCAACACGCCCCCCAAGGTCGGCGGATAGAGTAAGATTCTATCCTCCTTTTGGGGCATGGTATTTTATGTAAGGAATATAATCTTACTAGGCTCAACCACCCAGAAAGACGCTACTCTACTGTTTTGGTTCAAGGCTTGCGGAGGCGATGCAACATGCAAACACAAATACTTCGGCTCTGACCTGATGCCGTCGTCAGCAGCTGGTTTAGGATGTAGGGGGTTTAGGGTTTAGGGTTGATGGCGAATCAGGAGTTTCCTTACAAATGCAGAAGTGCAAAAGACAGGCAGAACCAATTCACATCCAGGTCAACTGATAGTCAATCTAAGCCCCCTAAACCCCCCCCTAAACTCTAAACCCCCCAACCTCCAACCCCCCCAAACCCTAAACCCTCTAAACCTATACCCTCTTTGATACAATTGAAACCATCTATTAGACATTATTTAGGATTTAGACTTCATTGGCCTGCGGTTTAGGGTTTAGACTTCAGGGCTGTGGGGCCATAACTCCAGCATCTCATCGGTCTAAGCCCGAAACCCTAAACCCTGAGCATCATGGTCAAAGAAACGGCGGGCCTGCTGATGACTGGAGACGCCTCCATAATGACCTACGTCAAGTGCGTCTGCCCAGAGCGGTTTAGGGATTCGGATTTACGGTGGTTTGTCGTTTTAGGGTTCAGGGCTGTGCGCATACCTAGACCCAGAATTCAAGCGATCCAGTTATGAGGGAGAATTATGTAGGATTGTAGTGCAGGGTTATAGTGTGGTTTCTATATGGTTTGTTTGGGATCGATTTGTTGATCCTTTTAGGGGTCCGGGGAGCTCATGCGTTGGCTAGGGCCTTCAAAAGCTTGAAATCAAGAAGCTTTGAAATTTCTTTATCATGGAGGTGCCGGTATTGTCCGTGCAGACACTGCTTGCACGCGCAGGATTGTTTCAGTTGTGAATTTGTGTCGCCAAAACCGCTGGATTATTATATAGGGGAGCAGTCTGGGGGTTATTCGGCGGGTTACCAGGAGTTTAGACAGTAGCTTCCAGCTAGAGCGCTCTGCTGGCCAGAGGGTTGTTATGCGGGTGCCTCCGGCCTCAACCCTACCCTAAACCCATGAAACATTTTTTTTGTCGGGGGATCCGAAAATCGGTCATACTTGAACATAAGTTCACACCTAGTTCTAAAGCCCAATAGAAGACTCCATTTATGTCGAAACCCTGTATCCCAGTGAGGAACGAATAAACCCTGAGCCCAGTGCCTTGTCTCCCAATGGGTCCATGTAGCTATATGGGATATACTTGGGCCTTAAAGTAGGTATATGGGAACCCCTTTGGGCCCTAAATATATACCATATGCCCACATGGACCCTTTGGGTCTGAACACACGCTGGAGCTGGGCTTGCCTTGGTCCAAAGTTGGTTCCAGCTTTCGTGGCCAAGATTAAGAGGATGCTTTTGGTGACCCCTACATCCCAAGTTGGGGCCCTATATAAGGGTCACATGATACTGACAGGTTCCTCTTAGTAAACGCTTGGAGAATTGGACCAGAAAGTGCACTTTGTCAACCCTGCCTAGACCGAGGCGCCGGATTGGGGTGTTCAGTATGCACTACCCAAACCCCAAAGCCCAAACCCTAGACCCCAAACCTAAACTCCAAACCCTAAACCCTAAACTAACGTGGATCCCTACAGCCTTGTACATGGTTTGGGGTAGGCGGAGTTGGAATAGTCTTTGTGTCCGAAAACTACTTCCTCCTTCGAGGGTTCCCTACAAAGCCTCATGACACTATTTGGGGGTTGTAAAGGGGATGGCTGTTCGGGACCCATGGCAGGCTATCCATGCACGATTTCTAGTGGGCATTATTGCTTTTCAGAAAATCTTCATCTGCCTACTGGAACAATACTCCCATCCTAGCCGTCCGCATGCTGCTTGCGGACGGCAGATGCAGCCGTTGCTTTCGGCCACGTATAGTTTGGGGAGAGCTTTACTGCACAGTTGCACTTACACCGAGGCTCCTGACTACCTAAACAGCATATGAATTCAGGCCCGAGCTAAAGTTTCTATGTAGAGATGCCTAGAGTGATCGTATGCCCATAGACCCCGATGTATCTATAACTAGGAACACGGCACATAGACGGCCGCGGCACGAAAGGCACTTCAAGAGGTGAGACAGTTCATACAGTGCTGGTTTTTACAGGTCGAAGTCCTGGTGGCAGGTTTTAGGGCACGAACACGTGATTTGCTGGAAATTACTTTTGGGGCTCGACGTTAGGTTTGAGGGGTTCAGAAAGTGCCATGTCTGGAAACAGGACACATTTTGACGGCATAGGCAGCACCGGACGTAACTATCCCCTCCCCCACACGACCCTCAAGATGCTAAAATCTATACGAAAACACACGGATGTTTACGTGCCGTGGTCCAACTACCTACAGTAGTTGGGTACTTGGATCCTCGGACAATTTGACTCCCAAGGTGTCTGAGTCTTTAAAGACTGCCTATTTGGGCCTGGGATCAAACCCTAAACTCTAGACCCTTCTTAGTCTTAGACCGTACCTACTGGTCCTGGTCTCTGGGGAAGGTGGATGCCTTAAACCTTTAGTAATTAAAGTTGAAATCCAAGTGTGGAGCTGGAAACATTATAAGGTCTGCGTGGTCAAGGTCTATTGTTAAGGGTTTATAGGGCGTTTGGGGTTTAGGGTGGGGTCTATGTTAAACATTACAACTTAAAGCCGGGCGTCTTTTGGGATCCAGGAACTTCATGCGTTGCAACCCGAATAAATCCCTGCATAATCCCGGATCCCTTTCCATCATCCTTTTTGTTGCATTTGCTTCAGGTATAAGGGACCCTTCATGATTTTGTTTTTAAGGTGAGCCCTCTAAACTCCAAACCCTAAACCATCCTGAGGCATATCGGCAACTCCAGAGAAGCTGCCGCCCATCAGGTTGGTTGTTTGCCTTAGGGGACAGTTAGGGGTTTAGGGTTTAGGGGCGTAGGGTTTAACGAATTCTTTCAGTTCAAAGACCATGAAGATCCAGGAAAGTAAGGGCATGCCTAATGCATAAGAGTTGTGCTTGGGACCCCCCGAATTCCGATCATCCAAGCCGTAATCAGTTTTCGTCGTGGCCCTCTTTATTCAGAATGTGGTATTCTGGGGAACCCGTATTTGATTTTCGGGCCTAAACCACGAAACGGCCCTGAAGCCCTTGAACCCAAAACCCCAGACCGCTAATCCCTAAAACCCTAAACGCAACTCAACCCTAAGCCCGAAACGGACCTCAACGTCGCATCTTCATCTCTCGAATTATTCGGTCAAAGATTGCTAAGGAAACTGGACAATGAAAGATACGTTTCCTATCTGATGAGTCCCGAAAGTTAGAGCTGCCTGTACTGGGTTGTAGATCCGAGCTTCCCAAAACTGTACGCGGGCCACCTTTTTAGAAGTAAGCATGCTAAAGATTATAACAGTACATTTGATTTTATTTTGGGGCTCCCTATTACTGGAAACGATTATATACCATGCCAAGAACATTGTGTCCTCATTATTTCAGGGTGTCAATGTTTGTAGTGCGGATCTGGGTTAAGAGTTTTCTCCCATCCGCAATGTCACGGGCGCTTTCCGGGCCCCAAAGCCTCTACCCTAAGCGCTCTAAAATAAAATTCCAATATAGCGGCACCCCGTTTTTTGCGAACTCTTGGCCCTTCCCCTCCGTACTCTCCCTCAAACCCCATAGAGAATCAGTTGAAAGTTATAGTCCTCCTTAAGTAGATAGAATATATGGCTTTGGGCATATTATAATAAGATCTCCGAATACCCCATATTCTAGTATGTACTTGTGCCTTAAAGTTCGTATATGGGAAATTCTTTGGGCCTTAAATATATACCAATATACCTACATGGAAATTTTGGGTCAATTAAAGGTCACTTGGAGGGTCAGTGGTACTTAGTAAGTATGCTTATAACCCCTATAACCCATATAGTAACCCCAGTTACCCCCATCATGACCTACTTATAGACTAAGTCCGCATGACCCTCCAAGTAAGTGTTCGGGTAGTAAGTATGCTTATAACCCCTATAACCCATATAGTAACCCCAGTTACCCCCATCATGACCTGCTTGTAGACTAAGTCCCCATGACCCTCCAAGTAAGTGTTCGGGGTTTGCGGTTTAGGGAGTATGTTCTTCAAAGGGCAGCTCTGGGAATGTCATTCAATCCACAATTCCGCAATCCCAAATACCCCTACCCCAAAGGGTCCATGTAGGTATATGGCATACACTTAGGGCCCTTGAAGGCCAAAGTATATACCATATACCTACATGGACCGTTTGGGTACCCAAACCCCAAAAGAATGCAAAATAACAGTCTTAAACCATCAAAAACAGCCAAAGAAGACATAAATCGACCTACTTTAGGAGTCCAGGTACTGACCAGCATCCCCATAAATCTAGACACACACGCAGAGAGAGAGAGATATATATATATATATATATACATATATATATATATACACGCACATACGTCTCTCTATACCCCTTTAGAGAGGTAGTAACGTATATGGATGCACCCGCCTGGCCCCCTTACAAGCCCTCCTGTCGACCCTAAACCCGAAAACCCTAAACCTTAAACCCTAAACTTAGGCCCTAAACCTGAAACCCTAAAACCTGAAACCCTAAACCCTCAAACCCTAAACCTTACAAACCCTAAACCCTAGACCCTGAACCCTAAAACCTTAAAACCCTAAAAACCTAAAGCCCGTAAGCCGCGTGCAGTGCTCGATGTTAGAGCTGGATGATAAGAATGTCTTCTGTTCCGGCGGCAAGGCTTGTTGAGGGCTTAGGATTCAGGCTTTAGGATTCCAGGGTTGATGGTATTGGGTTCAGGCTTTAGGTTCTAGGATACATGGTTTAGGGTTCAGGGCTTCTAGGTTCTAGAAATGATGGGTTAGGGTTTAGGGTTCTGGGCTTCCGGGCTTTCCATTAGCCCAAATTGCATCCAGTTTGTGTTGTTTATACAGCCTCCTTTTAGATGGTAATTACTGATCCAGTGTAGGTAAAAGGTTTGCAAGTATACCGTGAGGAGCAGTTGCCTTTTTGGTTTTGATGTGGTGTTCAGTCAGAATCCTGATTCGGACCCCCAACAAAGGGGCGATATTAGAGTGTCTAGGTCTAGGTAGGGTTTCAGAGTTCAGAGCCTGTATGTAGCGGTGTTTCGGGCTTAAGGGTCTTGGAATGTCTTGACCATGAGGTAGGGGCGCAGGATTCAGGGCAGTTTGTGTGCAGGATAAGCACAGGGGCGTCGTTTCTCAGGATGCCGCAATTCTGAGGAGCCAATGTGTAAACGGGGTGATGAGGGTCCAAGTATGACATGTTTCTTTCCTCCGTGAAACAAATTCGCAAATCTCGTTTTTGTAGAGGAGCAAGCCTTAGCCCGAACCCCCTTGGGCGGACCGGACATGATGGTGCAAGCGAGGTTCATCCAATCAGCCCTTGTCGGATGAAAGCGGATGAGTCAGTGTCTATTTCAGACATGGAGCTGTATTTTTGCAGGCTTTAAGATGTAGAGCTTGCAGGGACATGTTTCTGAAGTTGTCCACAACCGTTCCGTCTGATAAAGCATAGCTGAGAGCACTCAGGTTCATCACGTGAGCCAGGGACCCAGTCAATTGGCCAAAAGTAGGGTTTAGGGTTTAGGGCTTGTCATTTAGGGTTTAGGATAATGGGATGGATGGAACCTTCAAACCCTAAAGCCCTAAGGAGCGCAACTCTCGTTAAAACGGCTTATTGAATCCTGGATCCTCAAGCAGCCCCCCTAAACCCTAAGCCCTAAGCCCTAAACCCTCAACGCTGAACTTTATAGTACAGTAGGGGTGATTAAGCAACTCAAAACTCGACCCTAAACCCTAAGCCCCAAACCCCAAACCCTAAGCCCTAAACCCTGAGGACTTGAGCAAGTGGCTTCAAGGCAAGGTCGACGCGTTTGTGGCGAAGAACCTGTGCCCGCCTTGGGTTTGAACTCGCTCAGGGTTTACTGATGTAGGGTTTAGAGGTTTAGGGGTTTAGGGGTTTAGGGTTTAGGGGTTTAGGGTTTAGGGATTAGGGTTGAGGGTTTCCAAGAGTTGGGGGGTCCCTTTTTCTTGCAGTGCCTGGGGAGTTTAAGGTCTAGGATGTATGGTTTAGGGTTCTGCCAGACTAGATTTTGAAGTGCCATGGCTGATTGGCTATGTTGTTAGCTTGCTTTGTTGTTTTTCTTGGTCTCTGATTCCTCTTCCCATGTGCTCCGTAACCAGACCTCTATACCATACCCATATATTCAAGTACCTAATTTTGTATGTATATATAGAGACATTAAGTTAAATGTGCTAGAACGGGTTAGGGTATGGGGGTCTAAGTATAGCATGAGCTTAATATGTGTGTGGGCTTGCCCGGTGCTGACAAAGATGCTTGCCACGATTCCCAACTGACCCTGCGAAGTAATCCCTAAATCCCACACCCTAAAAATTAGTCCCTGACCCTAAACCCTTAACCCTACACCCTAAACCCTAAACCCTAAACCCAGAATCCCCAAAAGCTGAACTCCTGAATCCTCAGCCCTAAACCCCTCAAGCCTAAAGCCTGTACAATTGGGTCCGAACCCTGCTACAGGGGATAAATGATTGCAAATATCATTTTGAGGTCCATTTGAGGTACCATAGACCATAACTGTATCAGGAATATGGAGCCATAATATTGGTAATGCTTTAGGCCCCTATATTAAGCCCTCAATCCTGAAACCCTAAACCCTGGACTACCTGCGGACCCTCAAGAAACGCCGGGTTAGGTTGGAGGCCCCGGAGGATACAGTGAGCTTCCAGCCGGTCCTACCACCGCATGTCTTGGATTCCTTTATGGATTTTGGCTTTGGAGTTTAGGGTTTGGTGGTTCAGGGTTTGAGGTTTTGAGTTGAGGCTTTTGGGTATCGGGGGTTTAGCATTTTGGGATTTGGGCTTCGGGTTTGTGAGCTTGGTTTGGGAATTTGGGGGCTAGTAAAGGCTTCAGGGCTTTGAGAGTTTGCGCCTAAGCTTGAAAAGAAGGGCTTAGGTGAAGTGGTTCAGGTTGAAGAGGTTCAGGGCTAGCCCTAACCCTACCGGGTTTAGGGTTTAGGGACGACAGATGGGGTACATGAGGTACTGGGATCAGGGAGCTCTTCTGGAGGAGAGTCCTCGAGAATATTGCCTTCAGGTTCAGGATGATAAGGAAGTGATAAGGGTCGTACAGGCTATGTCACGGTTGCTTTCTCAAGCCCACGCCTTTAACACAAACCACCTATTCCTTAAACCCTAAACCCTTAAACTGTGTGTATTCATTGAATAGCTGGATGGACGTGCAGTAGGCCCTAGGCTCCCCCTAACGCATTTGAGCATAGCTCATGATAAATACGCGCTTTCCAAAACAGGTGTTTTTTTGGAGGAGGATTGTCGTATTTCGGGGTCCATATTGGGGTCCCAAATTTATGGAAATTACCTCATACACCTCTGCACAAATTCCCACCTCTGTTCCCTCACCTGCGCATGGTGCTTAGTATCCCAGAAACAAACCATTCTGGACCGCAAGCCCTAAACTCTAAAGCATTGGGTAGCCATCTGCGAGAAAAAGGGTCATTGCAATTCAGGGCCACAACGGCCACATGTCGACACCGTTTGGGGTTTAGGCTGTATAGTGCGTGGGGTTTAGGAGTTTCTGGTTGTTGGCTATCTGCTTGAACTCTTCCAACTTTGGACATCCCGTAGGTTCAGCGACTTGACATTAATCAAGCGCCGTGCTTAAAGATAAAGTGATAGCTCACAAGGGAAGCAAAAGGATTTTGGGCGTAGGGTGTAGCAAGCGATCAGGTAATTCACCAAGGGCCCCTTTGAGAAACCCCTGGTTTCATCACATATCCCTACCAAGGATTCCGCTTGGGGTCTTGTTTAGGGTTTAGGGTTTTGGGCTCTTCTTCTTGGGGCGCCCTCTACATAGGTGCTATCGTCGTGCTTAGTCTTCCGCTTCTTCCTCTTCCTCTCTCCTTGCTTTGGAGACTTTTCCCCACTTACTCCATCCTAGACCTCATATCATGTCCCGCTTTTTAACAAGTACATAACTTCTATATAACTTCTGTATAGCCCCTATATAAACACCCTCATCTCCCTGGATATCTGAGGCGCTTCGCCGTAAACCCTAAACCTTTAGGTGGCTCCTGATCCTGCAGACCTTTGCTTTTTAACGGTTTAGGGTTTAGGGTGTAAGGGTTTGGGGTTTAGGGTTTAAGGGTTTAGGGTTTAGGGTTTAACCTATGCCTCGCCACGACAGGCAGAGAAGCCTGCCAAGGGCAAGGGTAAGAGGCCAGTCATGAAAATTAGTCTGAACCTGTAGTATCCCCAGTAATAAGCCCTAAATTATGGGTTTAGGGTTTGGGGTCTAAACTCCTAGTGTCCCCCTTAATAACCCTTATATGATGTAGGGTTTAGGGTTTAGGGTCCCTTAAGAACCCTATAGTAGTCCCCTATATATTCCCTTATTCAACTTCCTTTGAAAGAGTTTAGATCTTGGCTCACATGAAAGCTACAGGGTTCAGAGCCTGGTGGGTTCAGATTTTACGGTTGCTTTTGGCTTCGGGGGTTGGGAGGACTTGCCTCAGAAAGATGAGGTGGCTTGATTTGTGAGTCTTTCGGATTTGGGGATTTCGCTGCTATGAGGGTTTAGGGTTTTTAATTTAGGGCCCAAAACCCCTAAATCCTAAGCCTAAGTTCTGCCTGCTCCTTTCTTTACATGAAGCCCTGTCGTTGGCCAGCATAGGGCGGTTTCTCGGAGGAGCAGGTCCCTGTTTACCAAGAATAATGGTTTAAGGTTCAGGGTGTAGGGCTCGTTTTATGTTGTGGGGTCTCACTTGAGAAATCTACATCTATAAATAGGGGGCCCCACTATAGACTCGACCCATATTTTGCAGCACTTTGCTACATTTCTTATTCGGGGCTTCCAGAAGCGTACAGCGTTCACTTAATTTTCGGACCCCTACAACTCTAAAAACTCAATCTATGATGTCCATAGCTCTTTTTCACCTCCTACAGCCCCCGTCCAAGGAACCCTTCATCTGCGGAAATTCCCACATACGTCCCGAAAGGGCACCCCAGATTGTATTTTGGAAGCAAGACCTCCGTTTATTGCTTGAGACAAAATCCTGCATGACTCTGAATAGCTATACCTTGGGGATGTGGTAGTCTAGTATATTCTGTTTACAACAGTTTAGAAGGAGTGCGGGAGCGAAAGCAGGTTTCATGATACGGGTACATGCGGGGATCACATAGGGACGTAGAGTGTCACTCCTTCACTCTCCCTTAAGCAGTAGAAAGCGAAGCTATCTCGGCTTCTTGGAGTTCCTCTTTTTCGTATCTGTAAGTGGGGCTTGAAGTTATGAACAGCAACCAAATTCCTTGCTGCACGCAGGGCTGTTGCGGTCCCTACCCGAGGTGAGGATCTCGCTGATCATTGGAAATATTTGAAGCTGCCCTTATTTTGATCTGCGCAAAATGTATCACATTCCCTGCGATAACTTGTGAGTGCAAGCGTCTACCATATACCCGATCATGACATAGCTCGCATCCCGGGGCGACGAACAAACTTGGAAAGGTGCTCTTGGCAGAGACACTATCGATCCCTGTAGTAACTACCCAATGGCTCCAATCCAGTTCTTTTCTTGGGGGGTATATCAGAAACCCTGATGCCAGAACCGTAGCAAACCCAAAAAACGATTACACAGGAGCCCTGAACCCTAATTCTCTAATCCCTAATCCCTATACATCTATCTCCATATGAGAACTTCTATAATACTCCCCTATATAACCCCCTTGAAAGAGTTTTGGACTAGCTTATATATCCCCTTGTATCCCCTTAAAGGCACTAGGTAGCCTGTCAGGCAGCGGCGAGCTTCTCCAGGTGAGTAGCTGGAGGTGATGGGCTGCCGGGTGAGCTGCCAAAAGAAGGGTTAGGGTCTAGGGTTTTAGTGTCTTAGGGTTTAGGGTTTAAGGGTCTTAGGGTTTAGGGTTTTAGGGTCCAGGGTTTTAGGGTCTAGGGTTTTAGGGTCTAGGGTTTTAGGGTCTAGGGTTTGGGACTTTGGTTCGGGATGCCCATGTCATAGTTTAAAGTCGGGCAACTTGGGTCTCACGAAGGCTTGTACTTGAACACCAAACTTCAGGTACTAGAACAATCCCTTGCCCCAAGCCCTTAACCCCCACACCCCCCCCAAAACCTAAACCCCTAAAACCCCAAAACCTAGACCCCTAAACCCCCTTAACCCCTAAGCCTCTCATCCCTAGACGCCTAAACCCTAAAGCACTTGCTTGGCTCTTGTTACCTCTAAACCCTAAACCGGGGGCATCATTTTTGTTCCTCTGAAGCCGAGGTTCAGGCCTGATAGATCACATGAGCTATAGTCTACACTTCTATAGCATATTGGGGCTCTGTTAGGGATAAGGGAAAAGCAAATGGAAACTACAATAAGTATATTGGGGTCATAATGGGATAATGGAAAACAAAACGGAAACTACTATAAGGGTTTAGGGGTTTAGGGTTTAGGGGTCTAGGGGTCTAGGGTTTGGGGGTTGAGGGTTTACATAGGGAACTACGGTGGGGGTCATGAAGGGGGATATTAGGAGTTTAGACTATGGCTCACATGGCGATTCTGGTTTTAGGGGTTTAGGGTTTGGGGGTTGAGGGGTTGAGGGTTTGCGTGTTTCGGGTGTGGGGATTTAGCGTTTGGGCGTTTAGGGTTTAGGGTTTAGGGTTTGAGGGTTTAGGGGCTCAGGGTTTGTAACGGTTTAGGGGTTAGGGTTTTACGGATTACAGGATTCAGAGGTTCAGAGCTTAAAAAGTTTCGAGGAGTGAGGAGAGGAGTCTACCAGACGATCATCTGAGCCCGAATCCAAGCTCCTTAAACGGGCTTATTCATGGGATGTTATTGGGCTTTAGGGTTTAGGATTTAGGGTTTAGGGTTTAGGATTTAGGGTTTAGGGTTTAAGGTGGGGACTATGATAGGGCTCATGAAGGGGGATACCAGGAGTTTAGCCCCTAAACCCTAAACCCGGGGGTTATTAATGGGGGTTACTGGGAGTTTAAACTCATGTAAAAGTCGTTCGATTCGTGAGTCATCTAGCACTGAGGAAGCTGGAAGGCTTCACCCTGAACCCTAAACCTTGGATCCTAAACCTCAAACCCTACACCAACCCTTAACCCCAAGCCCTATTGACCCTAAAGCCTATTGACTCTAAACCCTATTGACCTTAAACCCTAGACCCTAAGCCCTAATCCCTAAACCCGATGCGGGGGACCCAGAACGAAGGACTCCCCAGACCTCCCAGCCCAAAGGGTCCATGTAGGCATATGGTATATATTTAGGGCCCAAAGGGGTTCCCATATACCTATTTTAAGGCCCAAGTATATCCCATATACCTACATGGACCCTTTGGGCAGGGTCTATCATTTTTGGGGTTTAGATTGGGTACTGCCCACACCCAGTAACCTTCCATAGTAAGGTCAATATCTGTCAGCACAGAACTAGACCACCGCCCCGAGCGACATCTCATTGTTAACGGCCCAAACGGGAAGTGATCTTCAGGTGAGGAGGAGAGGGGCTGTAAACAACTGGTGCTAGTTGTATATTAGAGGGAAGTAGCAGCCACGCTGATTTTAAGACCTAAACCCTAATCCCGGATCCTTCTGCTCCTTAACCTTTCGTGCGCCTGTGGCTCGAGTCTTATGCTGCGAGATATGCAAAATGGAGGGGCGGTAGCATGTCAGTTTTTGAGCCGGTATGCTTGCCGATGCCTCAGTCATCTAACAGCAGGGCATGAGTGATGCACAGCCTTCAGGCAGATTTCGCGGGCTGGATCTAGATTTTAGACATTCTCTCAAAAATGCTCGCATGTACGTAAATTCCTCAAGACCTGCACCATGTTTTGCACATTGAATTTTCAAGGATTGAACCTTTTCGCTGTTGGTTCTATGTTTGATGTCCTGCATTGGATGGTGTAGACAGGCAAGTTAATTTTTTTTGGAAGGACACCGTTGATTGATGAGTTCATGATTTCTTCACGCTCTCTGACATGCAGAAAGAATAGCGCCCCCTCGGTGCTTACGATGCAATATGAGCAGTGATGTTAATGAACATTCTCTCCCCTCCACCATGAAGGGAAGATGGTACTGTTGATACTAAAAATCTTGCATGACCTTAATCTACTACAATGCCATAACTCACAAGGTGTAAGGTACTTATGGTCATACAGGATTTTTAGTATCAACAGTATCATCCTTCTGGCTGCTTGTGTTTTGCAAGGAGAGAATTATCTAGATAGGTCTAAACCGCCAAGAAACCATAAGGGATTTGCAACCGAAGGCCTTTTTTGGTAGTCCCTTAACCAGGATGGCATCACTTTGCGGTTGTGTATAGGAGACCCGAATTTAAAAAGCGCATATGCTGCTTTGGAGTTTAGGGCTAAGGGTTTAGGGCTAAAGACAATGCTGAAAGGCACTTACGCTTTCAGGGGTCCTTGAACTCGTGCTTCATCAGATCAACTGAACGTCGCCGCTCCTCAGATGTTTCAAATGACATCTCCTGCGAGTTTGGCCTTCAATACGAAATAGATTAACATTGTGCAGCGACCTTGTTGGAGGCCTAATTAGATGCTAAGCCCTATAAGAGGTCTTCAGCTGTTGATGCTGGTCGTCATACTCCTTCCCCTTACCATGCTAAACCCTAAACCCTAAACCCAGAGTAACCCCAAAACCCATGCTTGGAACCCTATAGCAATCATAGGGGTTGCTCTCAAAATTATAGGCGCTTTTCTGGTTAGAGATTATATTATGGCACCTAATATTTAGGGGTAAATGGGACCCTAATTTCGGAAGTATTCATAGGACTATGATAGGGCCCTAGTTTTGTGCGGTTTAGGGTTAACAAAATACTCGTGTTACAGAAGGCCGAAGCAATCTCCCCTAAACCCTACGAGATGTGCTTGATTTTGCCTTTTGACGTTCGCCGCCAACACCTCTGCTCGACTCAGCTTGAAGCCCTGTCCAAGGAAGATTTCGCCGCCTGGCACCCAAACATACCCTAAACCCCAAACCCTAAACCCTAAGCCCTAAACTTGTTCAGGGTTTAGGGTTGGCCCTAAATCCTAAATTCTAAATCCTACTAAACATCGCACACAAAAGCCCTAAACCCCGAACCCTGACCCCTAAAGCCTAAACCCTGAAGCTTAAAGGCTTAAAGCCGGTCTGATGAAGACTACCTAAACCCAAAAGTAGGGTTTAGGGTTTAGGGTATGTAAACTAATAGCCCTCAACCCACAATGACAGCATAAAGGAGGTAATTCTACCTACCTTATAGGGGTCCAAGTACAGCTCCCCCCCACCCTAACTGAAATTCCTCGACAGCAACGCCCCCGGTAGCCCAAGGTCAGATGACCAGAAACGTGACATCCGCTCCTTGCTGGAAGACTTGGGCCTCAAGGCCAGGTTGCCTGAAGATGTGTTTTGTGTTTTGTGTGTGTTGTTTTGTCTATCTATCATTTTTGTGTTTCTTTTTTTGTGGTGGGTGTGGGTGGGTGGGTGGGTGGTAGGGGTTTAGGGATTAGGGTTTGGGTTTAGAGTTTAGGATTCTTTTTGTTTGGATGTTTAGGGTTCTAAGGATGTTTGGGGTTTCTCTTCTGTTTAGGTGGTTTTAGGTTTTCAGGGTTCTTTGGATGCTTAGGGTTTCTAGGATGTTTAGGGTTTTCCGGCTTTTTCGTGGTTTGATGGTGCTTAGGATTTCTAGGATGTTTACAGTATTTTGGGGTTTTGAGGTGTCAGGGTTTATGGTTTGTCCAGTTTAAATCCTGCCTTCTGGGCCAGGCAAAGGGGTTTAGGGTTCTTTTGCAAAGCGATTCAAAGAGATGTAGAAGCCTGGAGAATTACCAACACTTTGATCCCAGAATCTTTATGTAGTTATAATATACAATACCTCAGACAGACCTCAAGCATGCTTTGCCTCGTAACTAATTTCTGACTGGAGTGTAACACACACTCCGTTTCACCTTCTATCGCCAATGACTTCTGTCCGCTTTTACCTCAGACAGACCTCAACATGATTTTGGGAATTGCTTAGGCTTCTACAGTTAGGTTTAGGCATAGGGGCTCGCTGAGTAAATCATTCTAAACCCTAAACCCAAAGTTTTCTGCTCTGGGTCAGCAGTATTATTGAGACATAAGCCCTCACTCTTCGTAATTGCAAACCCCAAGACCTAGATATGCCGTGTAGGGTTTAGGGTTACCTGCAGTGACCATGTATTGTCGCTAAATCTAAACTACAGTGGGTCATGGTCGCTTCTCTGCCTCCATATCCTGCATGTTTTTAGGAGAACCTTGCCCTGAACAACCCGGAAGATCATAGCGTTGAGATGGCCACCTACCCCAAGTAGGAGCTCCGCCAAACCCGAACTTTACCAGGTATTGTCACGAAATTGTGCCCCCTCTAAGACTATTAGGGGCTATTGGCGCCCATTGGGGCTTATGGGGCGGCTGGGCAGCTCCCTTGAAGTGTAAACCCTAAACCCGAAGCTCTAAATCATAGCTTCCTTGTATTTTCTTTGCCATTATCCCTATATAGCCCAATAGAACCCCACTATCCTAAACCCTAAACATGATGACCTCTTAACCACACACTCGCAACCCATCGAAAAGAATCAGAGCAGAGAATTCCGCTTTTTTTTGCAGAGCCTAACCTTGACAACTAGGGCCTGAGAGCTTAGGGATTGGACAAGCACATAACCATCAATCTCTAATACCCATAAATTCTCCAAGCGGTCAGCCTACCCTGAACTGCAAGCTAATCGCCTGCAGCAGCAACATAGCCCTAAAGGGTCCAGGTGGTTTAGAGTCTAGAGTTTACAGGCTTTAGGGGCACGACGCATCCGCCCTTTTCGCCCAAGGAGAACGCCTACATATTCCCGATCTGTGTCCTTCTTTGGGTCCCTAGTGCAATACGGCCCTCAATATATGTAAAGTACCCAGGCAAGGGACAACAATTTGGACAACCATACATGTTCAGCCTGTTTCGTGCTTGCGCACGAAAAACCTTAAAGCCCCAACGCTTTAAACCCCCAAACTCTAAACTCTGAACCCCAACTCCTAAAACCTAAGCCCAAACTCGGAAACCCGAAACGTGTGCCCATGAATTTCCAAGTAGCAGGCATGTGCAGAGCCTGGACAGACCGAGCCGGACAGGGAGTTGTAGGTTAAGGGTTTTAGGGTTTAGCCTAGGGTTTTAGGGTTTAGGGTTTAGGGTTCAGGTTTTTAGGGTTTAGGTTTAAGGCTCAATGCTTGGGGTTCAGGATTTAGGGCTTAGGGTTAAGGGTTTGGGGTTTAGGGTTTATTTATCTGGGGATCCAAATATGCAAATAGTACCTACCTTGGGCCCTAAAGTCAGCAGATATTACCTACATTCTGCTATTCGGATCCCTAGGCTTAAGGTTTAGGATTTAGGGCTCAGCTCAGGGTTAGGCTTCAGGTTTTAGGGTTCAGGGTTTAGGGTCTCGGACTGGATGCGGCCAGAATTCTTTTTGTGCGGGTTGAAGGTTCAGACTTTGGGGTTTAAAGGGGTTCCAGGTTCGAGGGGTTTAGGGTTTAGGGTTTAAGGTGGAATGCCAGAAAAAACATCACGAAGTTCAGGTTTGTTCGCTATCGAGATAGCCCCCTCGTATTATTTCTGAAGCCCAAACGGGGGATTTAGGGGTGACTAGGCAGGAGGGGCAGGTATGGGGAATCTGTTACGCGGTTTAGGGTTTAGGCTTTAGGGTTTAGGGCTGTAGGGGGATGTAGCGATCCATCAGTTTCCCAAGTGCGTAGTATTGACAATTAGGGTACTACAGACCCCTCCTCTTCCAACAAGAAGCACTGCTCAACTGCCCCTGCCGCAGCAGTGTGCTGATAGTGAGTGAGATCGAGTTTTGCCTACCTAGATCCCAAAACCCTATAAACCACCATACTATTCCAGTCTCCATATCATTCTCCATTTAAGTGGCGTTCCTTTTGTTCAGGCAGTAGATACGTTTTGTGTGTGGAAACATTGTGACATGATGAACTTCCCCGCAAAGTGGAGGGAAGGTTCGCGTCAGGCTCGTGGAAGGCTGAAGGCCCTGCTGAAGCCACATGTCCATGTCACATGCTCTGCAGGCTCAAGCAACAGTCAATGATGAACATGGATATTCTTTGAGTAGCTTACTAGATGCTGTATTCTCGAAAAAGCTCCCCATGAAATTGTAAAGTCTGCTACCCTTGTGGAGCGATGGGCGAGAACATACTTTGCGGAAGCAAAATTGTTTGCGGAAGGCTCGCGGAAGCCGAGTTGTGCAATATGTCAAAAATTGAAGGATGCTTTGGGCTGCGGAAGGGTTTTGCGGAAGGGTGTGTTGCGTCATAACGATTTACATAGGAATATAGAAGACTTAAACCCCAAAAGTTTATATAGAACAATAGTCCTAAATCCATAATAACAGCCGTAAATGGCATTATTTTACCTACTTTGGGGGTCCAGGTACAGCTCATTTGCCCTAAGCCCTAAACTCTATTCATTTGAAGCAGGATCCAGGATGCAACGAGCCAATCCGACTGGCACCCCAGGCTGCCTCGGGCATCAGGGCTCTACAGCGCTGAATCGGCTTCAGTACCTAATAAGCCATAGTCTAAACTCCTTAAAGGGGTTGTATCTATCAGTATATAGGGGCAGTATTGTAGGGGTTATTAAGGGAGATACTTGGAGTTTAGACTATGGCTCATATGGAGGTTGATCTAAAGGTCCCTTTGGAAAATTACCTACGGTTCCCGTAGTATATAGGGGATAATATTGGAGAAGCTGTTTTCAAGATGGCTTTTTGGGATCTGGAATTTTGCTCAGCCAGCATGTCTTATGGGTCTCCTAACTACCGGCTCTTTCCTACCTCGCCTGAGGTTGCACTTAACTCAATTTAGTTAGCCCTAAATGGGCCCAAGGGTAGTATACAGAGGGGGGGAACTTTTGACCCTAAACCCTTAGGCCCCAAAGTAATTATGTGGGAACCCTGCTTGAGCGGCTTCAGCCTTGAGGATATGATATATATATATAACCCTAAACCCTAAACCCTATAATATAGGGTTTAGGGTTAGGGCTTAGGGTTTATGGGTACCTGGACCTTTGGTCGCGCAGGAAGGCTTTCTGAACGCGCTGGCCGCAAGGGGGTTAGGGGTTCTATGTCACGGTTTAAGTGCCGGATTTGGGCTTTAGGATTTACTGTTTCGGATTTAGGGTTTAGGGTTACAATAAAGACTGATTCAGATATTTAGGATACCTCGAAGGACTCGCTTCAACTTTGAACCCGGAACTCCGCAACCACGGCATCCTTATGAAGTGGCTCCATTGGGGTTTAGGGTTCAGGTCCAGCTCCATGGTTTAGGGTTTAGGGTTTAGGGTTCAGGGTATCCAGGACTCCAGATGCAAGATTCTGCACGGAATCTAAGTTTGAATTCAGAGCTTCCTAACCCTGGGGCTCTAACTATATAAACAATAGCTACATTGGGCCCTAAACCCTATAAATAGTACCTCCGTGGAGCCTTGGGGTAAATTACCTGATTTTGCTCTAGGCCCGAGGTGAGTATTATCTATAGACTTGGAGACCAGGGATAACGAACATTGGACAACCTCATTCCTAGCAAGGACCCTATGATTGCTGTACAAATGCTACAGACTGTTTATTTGGGAGCCCTAAATGGTGTCTTGGGATGACCCTGAGCCTTGAACACTAAACCCTAAGCCCTGAACCCTTGCCAAGTCATAATTTTTATCGAGAGTTCGCATCCTGTGTGTAGAGCTGAAAAACTTGTGCAAACAACTTCGTTGGCGGAACCTTGGGTTTTGGGTGTACCTGGACCCCGATGATAGCCCAGAACCCCTAAAAACAGCCCAACACGTCATCATTTTGCTTACTTTCGTGGTCCGAGTACAGCTTTGAGGTTTTTAGGGATCAGGAGTCTAGGGCCCTAAGGGTCCAAGGACCCAAATAGGGTTTTAGGGCCCAAATACCATTGATATTATAGTATTTGGGCTCTAAAACCCGATTATTTGGGTCCTTGGACCCTTACGGGGGTGTAGTTGGATCAAATAAGGTGTGCGGCAGGACTCCCCTAAGAGACGGCAAAGGAGCCCAGGACTCTTAAACTCCCTTAATTGTGGATTTGATATCCGACATTTTGCCCCGGTTCAGGGTTTAGGGTTTAGGGTTCCTAAGGTTTAGGTTTTGGTGTTATAAGGGTTTAGATGTTTAGGGTTTAGGGTTTAGGTTTAGGGCTCCTAAGCAGGCTCTAAGGATCATTTCTTGCTCAACAGGTTTTGGGAAGCCATGGAGCATCTCGGCCTCCTCCCTGTTCCGAATCAGCTGATGTCCTGTTGCTGTTTGCACAACCACCCATCCCCAATGATTCCTTCATCTACCTAACGTCCAACCACCCAACATTAACATTAAATGTTTCTTATAGGAGACCATATGGGGGTTTCCCAAAATTAGGGGTACCCTTTTGAGGGTCCCCATAAGAAGGACTATAGTATTTTGGGGTCTATATTGGGGTCCCCCTATTTTGGAAAACTACCATATATTATACTGGGGTCGCATATATAGTTGTTATGAGGGGCGGGGGCGATTAATATTAGTATGAACCTGACTCGGTGCTTGAGCGGGAGTGCATGGAGAAGTGGAAATGGGGAATGGAACCTACCTTCGGATTTTGGCTCAGGGTTTCGTTGATGGGAACTAGGGCAGTGGAAAAGAAAACGGACACTACTAGTAGGGTTCAATGGGATGCAGATCCCTAGACTGCTCCAAATGAGCTCCCGGTAAGAACTCTAAACCCTCAACCCTAAACCCAATTTTCTGGTGTTCTTTTCCAGTCATTCATACCAGAGCTAAGACTGATACCCTAAACCTTAAACCCTAAACCCTAAATCCTGGACTGACACCCTTGACCCTAGATAGACCCCAATCCGCTCCGAGCCCAGAATCCAGGGTTTAGGGTCTCGGGCCTAGGGTTTGAGGGTTTAGGGTTTCAGGGTTTAGGGTTTAAGGTTTAGGGTTCAGGTTCAAAACCCTAACCCTAAACCCTGAACCCTGTACCCTAAACCTCAAGCACTTACGTAACCACTATGCCCATTTCACCCTGCAACAGGTGCGGATAAAGAGCAACTACCACCCGGCCGGCCGCACTCGGGGACACTTGAGGACTCCAGCATCAGTTGATATAGCCTCAACCCCCTTAAGGGGGTCAAGATAGGGGGTTACATAGGGTTCTTGTTATAGGGGTTGTTTATGAGGATGCTAGTAGTTCAGATTATAGCTCAGTTGAAAAAGTGAAAATTTCTCCCCCATCTTAAGGGCCTCATTTTAGGTAACCTCACTCCACATCGGAACCCTAAACCTTAAACCCTTACGGGCCACATACCCTAAACCGCCATCACTCAGAAAGCCCTGAACCCTCAACCCTAAGGGGTGTTGGTAATGATTCCCAGGACTCTGTAGTTGTTTTGGGCTGATTATAAGCCAATTCTACATCTGGTTTTCGCCCAAGCTTGTGGCCCCCAAGTCCCCCAAGTATGGTTCTAGTTGCGTTGCAACTGCAGCTATTGTATGGCTTCAACTGTCCCAAGCCTCAAAGTAGGATTTAGGTTTCAGGGTCTAGGGGGTTGGGAGCAGGGCTTGAGGTGTTGTTTTTGTTTAAGCCTAGGGAAGAGGGCTAAGGTTTGGTGATTCAGGTGTTGGGCACTTAGGTTTTGGAGAGCTTTTTTTTGTTCATCAGGGTTTCGGATTGAGCAGATGCTCTAATTAATCCAACCCTAAACCTATGCACGCGCTACACCCTAAACCCTGGTGGGTCTTTGTGGCTTCTACTGGCCAAGTTGGGACCTGAGCAGGACTGGAGGGAGAGGAATTCGGATGTTGCTGTTAAGGAACTTAAGCTGAATTACCATAATATGGGTATAAAGGGTTTACGGTTTAGGTTTACGGCTACCATAAGATGAGTCTATAGTAAGTATCAGGTTTTCCCTGTCATAGGTATTCTTAAGAGTACCTTAGCGGCAACCCACTACATGCTGAGATCAAGGAAGGGGGAGTACAGGAAATGAGCCACTATGTTGGAATTTACGATAAGGCTCCTTCAACACACCTACTCCCGGAGGAGTTGCAGTAGTCTTTGCAGAGCGTCTGGATTTAGTGTGCAGGGCTTTGGGCAGTTTAAACACTAAAACTTAAACCCTAAGCCCTAAACCCTAAATCCTCGCCCGTCGAGCCAAAAGCCCCGCCAAAGGCTGCAAAGCCGAATCAGCCAAAGCCTGGCCAGGGCCCGCAGCGAGAGCAGCGGCAGCAACTGAGCCAGCGTCATTCAGCAGGAGAGCTCCGGAGGCAGCGTGAGCAAGCACAGGCCGGAGCCATCGATCGACCAGAAGCTGTGGGCTGCTGGGCTTCAGTTAGCAAGTAGTGGCTGGAAAAAACCCTCAAGATTGAATGCTCAGGTCTCAGGCAGAGCAGATGGTGGCCCATGGAAGCATAGACCCCAAGCCCCAAAACCCACGCGTGCAGTTTCCCAATCCATTATTCATAATAGTATTCATAATCTTGGGGATATTAATAATCGTAATACTGAGAGGAACTGGAAAAATAATGGCCTCCGAACCCGAACTCCTCCCCGATCGCAAGCCCCCCAAACACCCAACCTAAAGTCTATCCTACTACACCCTAAAAAGCTTCACGTCCCTAAAAGCCCTAAAGACCCTAAGCTCTGTAACCCTAGGGGTCCAAGGACCCAAATAATAGGGTTTTAGTGCCCAAATACCATTCATATTCTAGTATTTGGGCCCTAAAGCCCTATGATTTGGGCCCTTGCACCATTAGGGTTGTATAGGCTAAACCCTTAAAAGACCAAATCCTAAACCTTAAACCCTAAGCTGTTTTGGGAGATCTGAAAGGATCGAGCCGGTAAGCGTGGAGCGGTCACCATGGGACGAACGCCACTCGCCAAAGATGGCCCAAACGCTGTGGACACTAAATCTGGCTTGGATAGGGTTCAGGGTTTAGGGGGTTTAGGGTTTAGGGGGTTTTAGGGTTTAGGGGTTTAGGGTTTAGGGTGTTTAGGGTGTTTAGGGTTTAGGGTTTAGGGCGTTTAGGGTTAAGGGTTAAGGGTTAGGGGTTTAGGGTTACCTGGACCCCAAAAGTAGATGAAATCATGGCCTTTGTGGCTGTCATTATGGGATTTAGCTCTATCATTTTTGATTTTTTGTCTTACATACTTTTGGGGTTTAGGCAGGGTCTATAGGATTTGGGGCTTAGGGAGGGTCCAGGGCTTTAGGGTGCCGCTAGGTTTTCTGTCCTAAACCCCAGACCCCAAACCCAACCCATTGTCAAACAACTTCCCTGCTAAGGCTATGCGCCCGCATGGATGGAGCCGGAAGGCGGGTATACGCTAAACCTTGAACCCGAACCTCTAAGCCCTAACACCTAGAGCCTAACCTCTAAACCCTAACCCCTGGACCCTAAACTAAGCTATCAATACTCTAAACCTTAAACCTGTTTGAGTTCATGAAGGGATTGTTGGTTGCATGCTAGGGTTCGGGAAGACCAAGGGACTTAAGTAGCTACAAATGGGTTCAACGAATGTGTATATGTATATACATACATATACGATAAATCAAATCGTACATAGTCACTCTGCGCCCATGGGCCTACTTTTATTGTTGGTTTTAAACACATCCAACAAGATTTTGCATCCCCCAAAATCCAAAAATGCAAAATGTAAATGATCTTAATCCGTGTCTTTAGATATACAGGGCGTTGAACCAATCACAGAGATCGTTCCTCCAGTTTTAGACTTTTTTGGTTTCAGAATGGTTGGACAGTTTTGGAATGTCCGAATTCTTAAGTTTTTGGATGGGTTTCGGACTTGTGGTGAATTGCGGAACTTGGAATTCGTGAACGTAGCTGAACGCCT
The DNA here is from genome assembly GCA_905231905.1 of Symbiodinium pilosum. Taxonomy (NCBI): domain Eukaryota; class Dinophyceae; order Suessiales; family Symbiodiniaceae; genus Symbiodinium; species Symbiodinium pilosum. The sequence goes on from CAJNIZ010030635.1 coordinate 22,121, forward strand.
GGCTTCTGAGCCTATCATATAACTCACGTATTTCCTTCATATGCCAACGGTACAGTGGCAGAACCATATATTTCCCATCTGACCGTCTTTGCTGCAGGTCGCTTGGCTGAATATATGAACCCCGTACTACAGCTTTGCGATCCTGATCTCCTCATGTTTTTTACATCAGACCTGTACTAAATTCACGTCAAATTGAAGTCCTGGGCTACTTGTTTTAATATTTGTCCTCTGTGGATAGAATTCAGCAAGGAATTCTCAAATGCTGGGCTCCGGCCTTTGTATATGTAAATGCTAGCACCGCCAATGATCCACCCTTTTCCCAAAGGGTCCATGTAGGTATATGGCATATACATAGCACCCAAAGGGGTTCCCATATACCTACGTACTTTAAGGCCCAAGTATATCCCATATACCCTAAACCCTAAAACCCTAAACCCTAAAACCCTAAGACCCTAAACCCTAACCCTAAAACCCTAAGCCCAAGTA
>CAJNIZ010030635.1:22950-42018 GCA_905231905.1 Symbiodinium pilosum
TTTCCATAAAGAGGAGGACCCCAATACAGACCCCAGAATATTCAAATCTCTTTTCGTGAGGACCCGCCAGAATGTATCCCAAATGTCGGAAACCCTAAACCGTACCCTAGGGCCCCCAGTTACCTAAATAGTAGGAAACAGAACCTAGAGCCCATTATTTAGGTAACTGGGAGCCCTTGGGCTAGATATCCTGGGGTCTGCTTCTCTACCATTTTGGTACTCCAGCTCTTAGGCTCTGGGTTTTGACGTGGAAAGTTAGGGGTTGAAAGCTTCCTTGGTTTTAAGGGCCTTTACAGCTTACGTAGATCCCAGGATTGCAGACCAATACTAGCATACTAGGGGTGCACAGTTCCAATCTTAGATCAGGTTTACGGGTTTAGAGTTTTTTTTTCTCGACTTAGGGCTCAGGTGCCTAATTACTAACGGTTTTGGTGTTTAGGGTGCAGGATTTCAGGTATATGTTTTCAGGGTTTACACGCGAACGGCTAGTGATTGAGGTGGCTGCCTTGGCCGCAGTGTTGCGAAAGCTGGAGAACAACTGCGCTGAGGGCGGTGTCACTATACATGGGCATGAGGGCAGCGCGGCTACCTGGCGACAAAGTCGAAAAAGAGCAGGGTGCCATCACACTTGCTTCCAAAATGGATGCTGCCAAGCTGCGCATGTCCAAGACATTCAGCATCGGATGGTGCATGAAGCATGGGCCTGAGCATGCGGGTGACCCGTAGTCAAACAGAGTGTGGTGCCATCAGCATGTTGTGAGGAGGGTGTGTTCTGCAACTTAGAGAATACATGCTTCAAGTTGGATGTGGGGGTCTTGCCTCCTAGGTAAAAGAATTTGGGAAGAACCGTTATTCTTCTGATGGTCTCTTGCGTCTGTACTTGTGGGTTTGCGGTGGGAGGAAGAAGCCCAAACCCGGGTTTAGGCTTCGGGGATACTGGAGACGTACTACTCAGCCCTACTGTAGCTACCTCAAACCCCTTAAGTGAGGAGTCTATTCTGGCCATGTGATAGTTATAAGGTCCTTATATGGTTGCTGGGGCAACTAAGATCGCCACCGTTAACATTTATGTGTCACCCCAAGCCCTCATTTTTTACAAGTCTACACATCGCACATCGCAGCCTCCGACAACCGCTTCTGCCGCATGCCTACCCCATCACGCCTAAATCTCATAAATCCACACCGGGAGGCTTCGAGGAATTGCTGCAGAAGGCACGCAGTTTGCAGCTTCAGCCCTTCCTGCCTAGTGTAGGTGCCTTCTTGGCACGTTAGAGGTACTTTGTACCATAGCTATACAAGCCATCTAGGACCATGATATTGGCGATCTTTGAGGCCCCTATATCACCGTAGCAACACACCCGAAAACGGAGTCGCAGGCTGTATGAGGAACACAGTGGAAAGGCAATTACAGGTTGAGAAAAATCATGCAGGGACCTCACACCGGCCCTATACCCCTTATATGATTCTTTCTGCTTCCTATATTCCCCCGTCGCAAATATACCCGGTATAGTATGTCCCCCATTGAAGCTGGACTGTAGTAGTTGGTCCAGCACAGCGGTTCTTGCCGGAGCGTGTAATCACAAGGATTGGCGGAATCGGCCAGCAGGTTGAGAGAATCTCCTCGACGCGATCATACCCCACACAATATGCCATAATAGCAGGTACACCACAAAAGATCTGTAATTGAAGGGTCGCGCATGGGTAGTTATTACAGGGGCCTCACAAAACCCCAGACTTGGCATAGTTGCATTAAGGGCAAATAGAATGCTTATACTTTCTGCTTGACAAGCAGGAAAAGACAGACCGCGAGTGGTGGTATCAGGACAACGGTGCATTTTGCTAAGGCTTTGCTTTGCTGGGAAGCTCAATGTTTAGGTTGGTCCAGGGCTTCGGATCAAGGCGTCATGCTTGGGACGGTTTGAGATCTATGAGGTGTATACTGTTGAGATCAGTCGCTAGGCGGTTTCTTTGATGATGTGGATGGAGGAAACCTTACACCACGTAAGCCCCTGCACTACTAGAATTCCCAGGAGTTGAACCCCAAAGAAGGTGGTGCAAGCTTTCTTCCATCAGAAGGACCTAAAACCCCCAAAGTAGGTAGAATCATAGCCTTGTTGGCTGTTTTTTGGTTGTCTTGGCTGTTTTTAGTGTTTGTTTGGCTGTTTTTAGTGGTAGTTTAGGGCTGTTGTTTTACATGCTTTGGGTCGGGTAAGCTGGCTTGCGTGAGGGTTGTACCGCTTGTCTCGGCAGCTGCTTTCGTGGTTCGGTACCCAGGCCCCCGCAAGGATGGAACCCCCTAATAATCCCAATGTAGTAATGGAACCCTAAACCCTACACCTTAAACCCTAAGCTTTAAACCCTAAGCAATAATGGGCTCATATTGGGGGGGGGGCTGCCACTTTTTGGATCCTTTAGTAGGTCTGGGTGGACGTTTGGCCACGAGAATGCTGTTAGGGTTTAGGGTCTCCAGTTTAGTTTTCAGTGTTTTCGGTTGAGCTAGGCCCCTATTCATCAGGTTTCAGCCAAACACAAGATATGGTGGAGTCAATGGCCCCAGAGCCCGGAGTGTCACTATAGATAAAGCACGTAGCTGGGTCTCAAAAATGTTGAATACAGCATGGTTTGAGAACTTGTCAGAACTGGGACTCCTCTTTCACATCCGATAAATTCCGTTGTTTATGGAAGGGCTTTTTCCCCCGCAAGACCCCATCATTTCAAGACCAACCACAGATGGGCACATTGATTCCTTGAGAGCTTTCAGATTACGTGTTGAAGATTTAGCTGCAATCTCATCATGAACCCACTTATCCACCCGCATGAACCTTCTCAAGTTCTTTGCTGAGATGCCTACTTTGCATTTCAAGGAGCTGAGCGGCGGCATTGAAAAGCCAATGCCGAAACCCATAGGTTTCCTTGAGCTGTTTACATACCAAAGCCCGTGACACCGTGAAGCCTCAAGCGCAGAATTCAATTTTGTATTTAGGCGCTATGGCTATATGGTTTAGGGGATTGGGATTCCAGGCTATGGCCTTAGGGTTTAAGGTTTAGGGTCTACGGTTCAAGTTTTAGGGTTTAGCGGTTTAGCGTTTTGGAGTTTGGGGGTTTAGTGTTTGGGTATTTTGGGGTTTAGTTTTTGCTTTTGTGGTCAACTGTTTTGGGGCTTTGGGGTTTAGAGTTTTGGGTTTTTAGTGTTTTTGGGTGTTGGGTTTTTCAGGGGGTTGGGGGTTTGGGGGTGTTTGGGTTTCGGGTTTGTTTTTGTGCGTTCAGCGTCTGCGGCGCAAAGCAACTTGCAGACTAGAAAGTCAAGAACCTCCAAGCATGTCAAGCTTTATTCCGGACGACCATTGATAGGTTTAGGGTTCAGCCATTTGCCAGGCCCCGGATGGTAATTCACAAGCTGACCCAGAAGCCTCCGGTTTGCCGGATTAAGCTTGCAGTTCCAGTTGTGTATGACCAACGACAACGATTACCCAACAGAAGCCATTCAGTATGAGTCTGCAGCAAAACCCTGTAGACCCGTTCTACAGGCTAAACCAATTTTTTACACTCAAAATCTCGAATCCCAAGACCACAAACCCCGAGCTTGTGACCCTAAACCCTAGACCCTCGAATTGACCCACCTTCGGAAAACCCACACGCTGAAGTGTTAAACCATGTGTCGAGTGCATCCGCCAGGATCGCCTTCAGGAGCGTTTGTCGCTGCCCATTCACGAGGCCCAATCCTGTCATGTCCACAAGCATGTTACCCAAGGGCTTATGTACTTTTGAGATCTGAATAGGGCAAGAAAAGTTGTGTGGGTACTTGGACCTTCAGGGGCTTGTCTAAACGGGATATTTCTTGTGCTCCGCATAAGGAAGTCGGTATCATTTCGGGAGCATGTAGGGGAACCTTCAAGAAATACTCACGTTTGTGTTGAGTGAAGGCGCGGGTACTTCTGAGAACCGTGCCTATCGAAATCCTAAAAGGGACCCCGCACAATATCCCGACAATCCCTATGTATCCCTTGGTGTCCCTATAGCTTTGTGAGATTATGTCGGGTCTTGTGCGTAGGGCTCTTTGGCCTTCAGTCGGGAATCGCCTTCATGATTTGGCCATGCTCGCGGATTTCGGACTCAATTGCACGTCTCGACCTAGACCCCAAAAGTATGTAAAATAATAGCCCTAAGCCCTTAATAACAGCCATAAAGGCCATTAAATTACCTACTTGAGGGGTCCACGTAGAGCTTGTTTGCCCTAAAACCTAAACCCTAAACCGAGCATTCAGATTTTCAAGGTCAAGGCTTTGCGGTGAAAAGTTCAGACCATAATGTACCCAAGGGTTTAGGGTTCAGGGTGTTTCAGGAAGGCCAAGTCCCGAGTCCCGACTGTCAGACTAGTTGCCCAAAAGCAATAGTAGTGGTTCGTCGTTTAAGGAAACCATAGATGCCACCGATCTGAGTACTTGGGACCCTCTCGGCAGAAGGCCTGATCCTTGACATAGTAGGTTGTCACAAGTCTAGAGCTGGCATTGTAAGCTATCATAGATACATGACACCATCATTTCTCGACACAATTCCTCTTTAACTTTAAAGGGGAACCCCAAACCTCGACATCCGCGAGGGTCTCCCGATTCCGTAGAAAAACCCAGAACATGAACATCCTGGACCCCTAAGGCAGGTAGAATTCCAGCCATGTTGGCTGTTTTTAGGGGTTTAGGACCATTGTTTTGCACACTTTTGGGGTTTAGGATGGCACCAAAATGAACCTAAACTTCTACACACAATCTCCTTTTCCCTTCCGGACCCCTTAGGGTCCAAGGACTCAAATAATAGGGTTTTAGGGCCCAAATACCATTTATAGTATAATATTTGGGCCCTGAAGCCCCATTATTGGGTCCTTGGACCCTGAAGCCCTAAACCCTAAACCCCCAAACCCTAAACCCCTAAAACCCTAAAACCCTAAACCCCTAAAACCCTAAACCCCAAACCCCCACACCCTAAAACCCTAAACCCCCAAACCCTAAACCTAAACCCCCAAATCCTAAACCCTAAACCCTAATCACCATTTTGGGTCCTGGGACCCTTAGGGTAAGGCCCCTGAGGCTCGCTCTCTTTTAGAAAGCCCCTGTCAAGGACCTTCCTGTTGCCATTAGGAAGTATATGAGCCATAGTCTAAACTCCTTAAGGGGGGGTTATAGGGGGAATTATATAGGGGACTACTATAGGGCTTATTAAGGGGGATACTAGGAGTTTAGACTATAGCTCATATGAGCTCTAGTCTAACCTCCTTTATAAGGAGGGTTCTATACTTGGAGGCCCACGGGACTTAGTATTTACTTATAACTGGGATTATAACCTTGGGATTATAACCTTACTTGTAATTGGGGTAAGGCCTATAAGCCTATTTAGGAGGATTTTAAGTAGGGTTCTAAGCCCAGTTAAAAGTGGTTACTAAGTCCCATGGGCCTCCAAGTAGGGTTCAAGGTTTAGAGATTTAGGGATTTAGGGATTAGGGATTTAGGGGTTTAGGGATTTAGGATTTAGGAATTTAGGGTTTAGGGATTAGGGTTTAAACTTCTTAAAACAGGTTATATAGGGGATTATATAGGGGACTACTATAGGGGTTATCAAGGGGAATGCTAGGAGTTTCGACTATAGCTCATGTGTAAGCTTGAGGGTCCAACCTATAGGTAGTACGTATAGATTAGGATTGTCCTCCATGCGCGAGCAGTCTCCCTAAAAGCAAATCGCGGGTACAGCTTATAGGGCTGATGCGGGAATGTTAGCGTGTAAGGCTGATCCTAATTTATTGGCTTATAGTCCCCCTTGTGTAGATAGAATTTGGCTGAGGGTATATTATATCTACTTAAAGGACCGTGTAGAGCGCCGGGGCTTGGGCCCAGGCGCAACCACGGCTATTGCAGGCTATCAGTGAGGCTCCAAGATCACTCGATCTCAGCTGTCAGGAGTTCTAGAGACCATTGAAATGGCTTGACCCCTGGGGAAATATACCCTTAGACCCTAAACCCTAAACTCTAAACCCTAAAATCCAGGCGGGTGTAGGTACCTGGGAGTGCAAGCGTTGGGGTGTATGATTTGAGGCCTACGGGGCACCCAACCTCTAAAGCGAGCTTCAGGGGGACATGAACGGGCACGAGGTGTAGAACACAACCCTAATCCCGAATCCCTAAACCCTAATCCCTAATCCCGAACATAAACGCTAAATCCCCAAACCCTAAATCCCCAAACCCTAAATCCCTAAACCCTAATCCCTAAATCCGAATCCCGAATCCCTAAACCGTAAACCCTAACCCCTAAACATCGAATCCTCTGGGGGAAACCCTGCCCTTGCCCTTAACCTTCCTATGCTCCAGGCCCACACGGTTAAAGGTCTAGGGTTAAGGGTTTTATGGTTTAGGTTGAAGGGTTTAAGGTTAGGGGGTTGGGAGTTTAGGTCTAAGGGTTTGGCGTTAAAGGTTTAGGGTTGGGGGTTAAGGGTCTAGGGCTCCGGGTTAGGGTTTAAGGCTTCAGGCAGGCTTGTTACTTCACCTACCGTACTTAGAGGCTTGCGGGAATTCGTAGGCATGTCAAGGATTTCGGTGGAGAGTTTAAGATTTGTGCTGTAGGATTCAGGGTTTGGGCTCATGGGACTTACTAGGCTATGAAAGAAAGGATTCATAACCCCATCTACGACCCCTTACTGAGTCCTCTGCGCCCTACAGTAGTGCTTGTAGAAAGCCCCCCCCCCCCTCCAAACACATCAGGGCTTCGTGTTTCAGGTTTAGAGATCGAAGCTATTTTACCCAATCAGGGTGGAGGACGCTATGATAGCCAAGCAAAGAAATTGAACTTGTTGGGCTTTCTTACTTGGTGTGTGCAATAAAGTTTCAACTTTTAACTTGAACATTTTTGGCTCTGGTTGTTCGAAAACAAAATACTTCCTGACAGGGTATGAGGCAGTGGGGAAGAGCTAGACGGTGACTCGGAGCCACAAGCAGCAGGAACTCTCCCAAGGGAGGAGCGAAGAGACGCTTGCCGGCACAGCCTCGCAGTCCAAGGACATCATGCCCAAAGGGTCCATTTGGGTATATGGGATATACTTGGGCCTTAAAGTAGGTACATGGGATATACTTGGGCCTTAAAGTAGGTATATGGGAACCCCTTTGGGCCCTAAGTATATACCATGTACCTACATGGACCCTTTGGGATGAAGGGGGTTGCCGGGTGGGCCCTCGGCTCAGGCCTGGACTTTACGGCACTCTATAGGGGCCTCCAAACGAATTTTTGAATTCTTGGTGACCATACATAATCCTAATAACAACCAAAAAATCAAGAATAGTGTGGTTCTGGGGCCAGTTTAGCATCTGGGTTCAAGGTGTGGGTCTTGGGCACACCAGATTGCTTATATGTGGATTGATGGCTTTGTGCAATGTGCTTTCTGTTTCATATAGGTGTATGATATCACGACATACATGTATATACATATACATAAACATATGGTGTCAGCAATGACATAAGGTGGTACAGAGACCGCACCCTGTATACCAAATTGCTGAGGGCCCTTACGCCCCGATTTAAGCAGTGTGCAGCTAGCTGTTTGCCCATTATGTCGTGTTGCAACAAGTGTAGGTAACCCTACACCCACGTCTCGAACTACTGTAGGAGACTGCATCAAAGCCGGGTCGGGTTCACGCGTAATGTATACCTGGGCGTTGCCAATACCAATATTGTGGAAGAGTGTTCCCTTATCCGGGATTTATGGTAGAGGGCTAGAATGCCGCATGCAGCCTCAACTTGAACACTTGTTGCAAGAACTTCATGGCCTGGCAGGCTCCAGGAGCCCAACTACTTACATAATAGGTTCCGAATTAGTGCGTAGAGTTACAGCTTGTATAGGGCTTAAAAAACAGAAATCCAGTGTGTATTCTGCCACACGCTAAAATGGAACGCTAGGGGGGGGCTTTCAAAAGGGCTGTAATTCCTCGACGCTAATATGAACCCCCCCACCCCCCTAATATTGGATATGCCCAATATACCTCTTTGGGACTTAGCTTGGACCTTAGACCCTTAACCCTGTGGGATTCCCTTGTATTCCTATTTTAGGTACCTGAGGGTTAACCTGTAGTATGGGTCCTAAGTGCCACGTAGACTAATGCCCATACAAGAAACTCTCATAGCCGATTGAGGCTTGTTTGCGTTTTCGGATATTTCACTAATCCTCTCTCCCTTATATGTGTATATAAAACTCCACGCACCTAATATTCAATATGCCCAAGACATTTTAATATACCACGATGGGGAGTATTTCATATCAGGGGCACGGCGGGGAGGTTTAATATGAAGGGGAGGAGCTGTAGTCTTCATCAGGCTGGCTTTAAGCTTCAGGGTTTAATGTTTAGGGTTTAGGGTACAGAGTTTAGGCTTTAGAGTACAGGGCTTGAGGTTGAGGGTCAAGGAGGAGGTACCCCCTAAAACCTGAACCCCTAAACCCTACCCCAAACCCTCAACATCCTTAACCCCGAACCCTAAAAACCCTCAACCTCTTAATCACTCTTGCACCATAAGCAGCTTCAGCCCAAAAAGCCCTAAACCCTAAACCCTAATGCCTAAACCCTAAACTGGAGAAAAACATGAGGTCGGAGCCGTGTGACGCTCGTTGCTGCAGATACCGGTTCAGGCCGCTTGGTTCCCTTCTTGGAATGGTTTAGGGATTAGAGTGTAGGGTTTGTTGATTAGAGTTTAGGGATTAGGGTTTAGGGATTAGGGTTTAGGAATAAGGCTTTAAGGTTTAGGGATTAGGGTTCATAGAAGCCGTCGTTTAGGCATCAGGGTTTTAGGAATCAGGGTGTAGGAAGTAGGGTTTAGGGATTAGAGTTGAGGGATTAGGGTTTAGGGATTAGGGTTTGGGCTCAGGCTGTTTTTTCATTCTTGGGTGGATTTAGGGGGATATAGGGTCCTTTGTAGGGACATAGGACATTCGGAGGTTGGGGCTTAAACGGGGCTATATAGTGAGACACTGGCAAATGACATGGAAACTACTGAAGTGCTAGGGTTTGGGGTGTAAGGTTTAGGGAGCCCGGTTTAGGGTGTAGGGTTTGGGTTCTAGGATTTGGGTACTGTAGCATGATTTGGGCCAGCTATGATTTCCAAACCCTAGATTCTAACAGAGGTTTCCCAAAAAGACCTAAAAGTCAAGATGTTTCGCGCGAGCGTAACAAAGGGGAAGGAGGCACTCAGGCGGTTTGGCCCCCTTCCCCTCCAAGTATAGGGTTTAGGGTTTGGGGTACCTTTGGTCTTTGCCCAACTAGGCCCTATGCATGAAATCCCTGGGCATGCGCGACCAGACTTCATTTTTTTCAAAATCAGATGGGGTACCTTCCTGCAGTTTTGGAAGCTCATGCTTCTTGAGCTGGCCCTTGGTTAGGAATGAAAGAATGGAAAAGAACATGTGAAAGTACAATACTGGGGTAGGGAAACATTAAACCCTAAACCCTAAACCCCTATATATACATATATTACACCCTTTAGGTTTAAGGCCCTAGAATCACCCTGGGAACACTAAAGATCCATACTTTGGGGACCATACTTCCAAGCTTAGATGCATGATCCATGCAAACCTTCCCCTTACTTAGTTTAGGGTTTGGGGTTTAGGGTCCAGGGTCTGGGGTTCAGGGTTTAGGGCTTTGCGGTTTAGGGGTGTTCTTTTTGAACGGGGGAACGGTTCATAAAAGTATCCTCTATATGTAATCATCAGCAAACATAGCAGTTCCCATTCCTGTCTGTGATTCTTTCACTTCCCTACTAACCCTGCACACCCTAGACCCTAAACCCTAAAACCCAAAACCCTAAACCCCTTGCTAACAAGCAGCAAACTAGGGGCCTTCTTCTATCAGTGTAATGTAGATTATGACATTATTGACTTGCTTACCTTTGGTTAGCTAGGAATGAAGGAGCGGATCCTTATTGTCGTCGCTATATTATATTATGTTTGGGACCAGTTCCCGAGATCCTTTAGGTCAGTTGTGTTTAGTATTATAGGAAGACAAAATCATCATATAATACATAAAGGTTCCTGCCTCATACATACATATATATATATACATGGGGAATATATTCCCTAAGCGTACAATCCCAACTCAACACTGGGTGGCAGGCAAATCGACACAAGTTCCGCAGTTTGTGCTTGATGATGCCATCGCCCAAGGCCATGGGGACTAGGCGTTCGGAAGCCTAACATGCCCAGAGCTCCCAATACTTATAAGCTGAAGGAACATTAGGACTTATGTACCGTAGATTACTTCAGATAGGGGATTGTATGGCGTGCAGGCGGACCTATTGGGCTTGGCGTATAGAGCTATAAGGAACTCCCCTAAAAGGGTTCCCATATAGCTACTTCAAGGCCAAATATATACTATATAGCTACATGGGCCCTTTGGGTTAAGGAATGTAACTTGAGTTGCCATATTACAATACGGGTATATAGGGTTTAGGGTGTAGGGTATATGGGGTTTAGGGTTCAATATATATATATGTATATATACACATATAGGGTTTAGGGTTCAGGGTATAGGGCTTAAGTTACCATAATATCAGTATATAGTAAGCAATGGGACTTCCTTAATCTAGTAATCAACTTGATCTACATTCCTTACCAGCAGGTGCAACGAAAATATTTGCGAACCCCAGCAGCACTTCCACCCTGAACACACAAACGGGCCAACAAAAACCCAAAACACCAAACCCTGCCCCCTCAAAGGCTCCCCCTCCCCGCTTGTTGTACTAAGAGGAGCCCCAAACGCAAAACCTTGGGCCCGATCCCTATAAAACCCAAAGCCCTAGACACCGCGGGTTTAGGGCTTAGGGTTTCGGGGTTTGGGCTTTGGGGTTTAGGATCTTAGTTACGGAGCCCAGGAATCCCTAGACTTTTCAATTGAGGAGCACGCCCCTTAAATCCTAGTTAAGGGTTTGGGATTTGGGTTTAGGGTATTTTAGGGTATTTGGAGCCTTGAATATATTCCATGGCAGATTTCTTGATAAAGGGGTTTGGGAAGTCTGAGGAAGAGCACACGCCCCCAAATCCTGCACCTTCTACCTTATATAGGCCCTTTACCTCATCTGTCTGCATATCTCTACATACAGGGTATGTGGTTGTTAAAATTATGGTGACTTTTTGGGTACCCTAAATATTAGGTGCTGTATTATAATAGGGATCCAAAAAGGGACCATAATTTTGACAGCCACCCACAACATAAATGTATATATGCATATATATATATATGTATATACGCTTTTCTACCCATGCACTAGTACATCCCTATCTATCCCTGTGTATCCTTACACATGGTAGTTGTTCAAAATACTTGTCCCCAAACTGGCCAGTAGGTAGGTTTTAGGGTTTAGGGTTCAGGTTTTAGGGTTCAGGTTTTAGGGTTTAGGTTTTAGGGTTAGGTTTTAGGGTTTAGGGTTCAGGTTCCTCTTTTTGTTTGGACCTCCCTTGCATGAAACGCTTTCCCAATGCTCCCTCCTTCACCAGAACCTTCAGAAGATTCCCCCCGAAAGGGTATAGCGCTTGAAGTCCTAACCCCAAGCCCTGAAACCGAAACCCTAAGCATTACACCCGAAACCCTGCCCTAATCCCTAAACTCTAAACCCTAAGCCTTACACACCCTCCCAAAGGGTCCATGTAGGTATATGGTATATACTTAGCACCCAAAGGGGTTCCCATATACCTACTTTAAGGCCCAAGTATATCCCATATACCCTTAACCCTAAACCCTAAAGCCGTAAACCCTACATGGACCCTTTGGGCCTGGAGAGGACGGGGTACCTCCTGCCACATCGTCTGCACCCAACCGCGACGGCTGGCCGCTGTGTCTTTGGCCTCCAGGCGGTCTCGTTGTTTTTCTTCATTTTTTCCGGTTTAGGTTTTTAGGGTCTAGGGTTTAGGGTTCAGGGTTGTTTTTGTTTGTTTCTTCCCGGTTCAGGGTGTACTCGGGGTTTTGGGGTTCACGATTTTTAGGATTTAGCATTTAGGATTTAGGGTTCAGAGCTTAGGGTTTAGATTTCTAAAGGGTTCAGGTGGGTATATGGGATATACTTGGGCCTTAAAGTAGGTATATGGTAACCCCTTTGGGCCCGAAGTATATACCATATACCTACTTGGACCCTTTGGGATTCATTTTGACTTCAAGACGTGGGGTTCAGAGTCTTGTGCGTCTTGGCCCCCAGGCGCTCTCAGCTGGGGTCGGGTTTTCAATATTATTCTTGTTAATTAGTGGTAGTAAGGTGGATATTCAATCAAACATCCCACATAAACCTAGATGTCTTATGCCTTTCGCGCTGTTGTATCTTGGTACGTTAGGGTCATGCTGAATTCTTGACATCAAAAGTATTGGTATTTTTGAAGAAGAAATTATCTCATCTGTCGTTTTGGGTTGTACTATCAGAATTGTTGCGTTCGTATTCTTAATTTGTGGGGTTCAAGAGTGACGTCCTGGAAAATGCTTTTTTTTGGAGCCTTCTGACCCCCAAGAAACAGACAGCTAAGCTTGAGATTCCAAGCTTCTCGTTTGTCGGAGTTGGGTGCTATGGCCCGATTGTTGCTCCTTCCAACTTATATAAGTGAATATGCACTTCGCCATTTTTGAGCTAGGAGCGGGTTTAGGGTTAAGGGGTTTAGGGGTTTAGGGTTTAGGTTTTAGGCGCTTTCGATGGTTTCGCAGGCTGAATGGCAAGCTGCGGACCAAAGCCAGCAGCGGACCCCAGAGAAACCGCCCAACTGTTTTCATTGAAAGAGAAATAAGCCTCAAGCCTAGACTCTAAAAACAACCTCTTGCCTTTTCTATTCCTAGACCCTCTCTCTACCCTCATGCCCTCAATACCTACTATTAGGGGCACATACCTCTATTTCAGGGTACAAGGAGGGTCCTGGTCTGATATTGACTGAGATTGCGAAGAAGTGTCGAAGAGACCAGGAACCTCGCTCTTCGAGCTAGAAATGTGCCAATTCGGCCTGAGCCCTGAATCCTGAACCCCAAACCCTCTGCCGCATGTATTTAAGGGTTTAAGGGCTTAGGGGTATAAGCCCTGCACCCACGCAGGGTAGCCTGGGAGCGTGGCCAGAGAGTGGGCGATGGGTCCGTGGGCCATGTTCCTGGGCAGATCATATTAGGAGGGGTTTAGGGTTTAGGGTTTTTGGGGTCGCCGTAGCCTGGGCAGATCATATGTGCAGTATGTGATTTGGGAATACTAGCCCAGTATAGAGTAAGATGATATCCTCCTTTTTGGGGTATAGTATTTTATGTAAGGAATCTCATGTTTCTCGGTTCAACCATCAAGAGACTCTACTCATATTAGGAAGGATTTAGGGTTTAGGGTCCGCCGTAGCACTTTTGCAGTATTCTCACGAGAACCGTATCCATAAGTGATATCTTACCCCAGAAGTAATTAGATTGGACGAACCCCACTCCAAACTGTACTTGTTTTACAGGAGCTGATCTCAGAATGGCTTCATCTCAGGTTCGGGAAGTAACATACTTCGCAAGATGTGCTTGAGCCTCAAGATTTCGGCTTCAGGGTCGTCGTTGATAGCTACTTTATGGTTACTTTAACGGGATTTTGGGTTTAGGCTCGTTGCCATGTATATGCGCGGGGTTTAATTAGCATCACCATTTCCAGTGCGCCCATTTTGCCATATTTCATAGTGCTTTGGGAACCACGTTGCGCACCAAGACGCAGACTGATAGATGAGGTCTCAGCAGCAAAAGCAAAAACGCGATAAGAAAAAGAAGAGACAAAACGCTTAAACTGATGTAGAAGTCTGAATGACCATCAGTATGCTTCCTTAGAAGCATTCTATAGCTGTAGTAGAATGTACCCAGACGCGTTAGTTATTATGTTTATGATAACTACACCTAAGGGTCCAAGGACCCAAATAATAAGTGCTTTAGGGCCCAACTACCATTCATATAATAGTATTTGTGCCCTAAAGCCCAATTATTCGAGTCCTTGGACCCTTAACCTCTTAACCCTAAACCCTAATCACCATTTTGGGTCCTTGGACCCTTAGGGTACCATAATTTACATGCTTTGGGGACCTGCCCTGGGGAAGGTTGTGCGCTGGGACGAGCGGCCAGCGAGGCTTCTGGACCGGTTTAGGGTTTAGGGCATAGGGTTTAGGGTGTCGGGTTTATCGTTTATCTAAGGACTTTTGGAGGGACCCTTAATAGGGACCCATGTAGTTTATGCGTGTTAATATGGGGACCACCTAGGGATATAGTGGTTATACACTGACTATATAAGGGTTATATATGGTACTGGGATTAAGGGTCCCTATTAGGGGTTCCTCCTAAAGTCCCTAGAGTTTAAGGTTTAAGGTTTAGGGGTTAGAGCTTAGAATGGAGAAACGGAAGAGAGAATGGAAGCTACTGTAGGGCTTAGGCTTCATTGGGGTTGTCGGTAGGGAATGCAGGTATGGATCCCATCCCTAGGGTAGTTTGTATAATTGTATACCATCTCCCGTAATCTGGTAGCTTTCATAACTCTACACCCCAAACTAGCAAAGGGTCGATGTACTGCAGAAGCCCGTGCTGGATGTATATTCTTCTTAAGTAGAGAGAACATGGCTTTGGGTACATTATAACAAGATCCCCATATACCCCAGGCCCTAAACACCCCCAAAATGATCCCCATATACCCCAAATTCTATCTACTTAAGGGGGACTATAGGGTCCTGCTTGCTGCATTTAGGCATGCGATTGGGGGAAGGGGACATAAGGTTGATTACCTTTGCTTAGGGTTTGGGGGGGTGTCATTTTGAGCTTAAAATCTTAGGAATTTAAAACTTTTGAAATTAAGGAAATTCGCGGGTACCCAAAGTAATGGTAAGTTTATATGGGCTTGAGGGTTTTGTGTTTAGGGTTTTAGGTTTTAGGGGTTTAGGGTTAAGGGTTCAGGGTTGCATTTGGAGCTCCTCAACGAGTTCAACATGCACCTGTACGTGCCTGGATTCCAAATTACGTAAATAGATCCTGCTGTCTATGTAGGGGGCAAAACGCGCGTCCACGGCGTGTCTTCCACTGTGCTATCAAGATTTCAATATATTCCCATTATAATATTGTAGTTTCCATTTGCTTTTCCATTATTTCCCTTTGTAACATAGTAGTTTTCATTTGCTTTTTCATTCTCTTTCTTCTATGGTAGTTTCTATTTGCTTTTCCATTATTTCCCTTCTTAGCGTGGAGAAACCACGGGAGCCGCAGGCTGTACAGAGAAGAAGCGCGCCTCTGGAAGGTTTTCACGCTTTCAAGACCGAAAGGTTCTCAGGTACTCGTACGGTTTAGGGTGTAGGGTTGGGGGGGTACACAGTCTCCATCAACCTACACGTAGCTCCTAGATCGACAACCATGGCTCTATGAATTGACTATGATGCTGAAGATGATGGATTTTTTTTTTATAAAGTGCCGCATGCACCCTGATGGGCCTACTCGCCTTCCCCCAAATAGCATGATGGTTCTTTCAATGTATTATGCGTCTTTGGGGGCGCGCTAGCATCTTATACTCCACTTCGACAACCCCCTTAACCAACAAGATCACCCGGGTAGACCAGTGCATGGTATTGGGCCCGCATCCAGATGTAATTTTACTACCTTTCCTGTCCCCGATCCCTGCATCCTAAAGATTGGGTATGGCAATCTCTTCTAGTAACCCTAAAACAGCATTACACAATTCAGAAACTCCGCAGAGTGCACCCTCCAAAGCCCCAAACCAAAACCTTGCATCCTGCACGCAAAACCTCGAAGACCCAAACTCTACACCCTAAACCCCTAAAAAGGCCTAAGCTCAAAACCTTAAAGACCCGAACTCTACACCCTGCACCCCTAAACTCCTACACCCCAAAAGAAAAGGAGCCTTACACTCCCAACCTTCAGGTCATGAGGCCCCCCCCCACCCCTCAAGGAATTCTTTAGGGTTTAGGGTTTAGGGTTATAGTATAACCGTAAAGGAGTTACTTAAAATGTTATTTGCATTATATAGGTCTAAGGAGACTACAGCCCAAAAGTCTTTGGTCCCTGTAGGCCCTGGGGATCTATGGTCTTCTGTGCCCTGCCGGAGTTTGCAGGTTTTTGGGGTCTATGGGATTTGCAGGGATTATAGGGTTGTTGCAGGGATGTTAGGCTTTGCGGCGATTATAGGGTGTATGGGGATTACAGAGTTTTAAGGTTGGGGGGTTTTCCATGGCTCCGACTAGCCCGAAGTAGGTACTACAGATAGAATTTGAGGCCCTGAGTAGGTATTATTTATAGACCAAGGGCGCCGAAGGCTATAGAGCTTCGGGCAATAATGAGGGTCAACAAGTAGGAGTTACGTGCTCGCAGCCAAGCATTAAGGTTTAAAGTTTAGGGTTTCGATGGGTGTTTCCAAGAATTAGAGGTCCCTCTTTGAAGTTCCCGATTGTACAGACTGTGTTCGGACACCGTATCTATGGAACTCCCCCCAAATCAATGTGCATTTTTATGGAACTCCCGCCGAAATCAATGTGTTTTTGTAGATTGTACGCAATCCTGGCAATCCAGGGCTTATCCTGGCGTACAAAACAGAAGTAAGGTCCATTTTATGGCAGGCAATGACTGCTCTCTCTCTCTCTCTCGCTCTCTCTTTTTTGGAGGGGAGGGGAGCGGCTTTGTTATATGAGGGGTTGCAGTACGATCCTCCCCAAGACTAGGCCCCCAAACTTCGAATCACATTGATTTGGCCTTATTACGCCTTACGCAGTCTTTATTAGCTCCGACTTCGAGGTTTGAGGTTACGGACAATTTAAAGGGTAGAGGGACAGGGGTTTAGAGTCTAGGCCTGAAGACAGCCAGGTTCAGCATTGGAGGTTTTGGGACTTGGGCTCCAGGAAATACTTTTCAAAGGTTTCAACGGCCACACATACGAAAAGCATTGTTAATGCTAAGCACTACGAGGACCTGTACCCATGGACAGGTACCACACCTCTATGATGAGTGATACATGGGTTGTACTGGGTAAACCTCAAACCTCAATCGCACTAAATCGCCTTGAACCATCAACCTTCTCTCCTGAATCCTGAATTCGTCTAAGCCCTAAATCTTGAACCCTGAACTTTGAAACCTAAACCCTATACTCTTAGAAGCCGTATACCCCGAACCTTACTTTAAACTTTGAAGCCTAAACCCTAAATTCCCAAAATCCCTACTAAACCCTAAGCCCAAGAATATGGGGAAAAATGATTTCTTGCGTATCCAAGGCACAGTTGGATCCCTCCTGCCACGCCTGTCCCGCCTCGGAGCTTCGCACATCATCGTGGATGAGGAACTGGTTTAAACGGTTTAGGATCTAGGGTCTAATTAGGGTTTAGATTTAGGGTTAAGGGTTTAGGGCTCAGGATTTAGGGTTTAGGGTGGGTAGTTTCCCCCATATGAGCCTTACGTAGCCCTTACGTGCCCCTAGGCTCCCCATATATGGGCCTCATGTAGGCCTTCTGTCATGGTACCCACCTAGTAACTACTCACCTGACAAGTTCCTCAACTGGATGGGCCAGTATAGAGTTGAGCAGACAGCGTTTAGGATTCGCGTAGAAAGCCCGTAGCTCATAATTATGGCCTACTTTCCTGGAATTTCCCAGTATTTTGGCTTAAAGTAGCCCATATAAGTATGGGCAACTAAGTAGGCTTTCTAGGCAGGGCTTAGGGTTCACGTTTTTGGGCTTACAATTCAGGAAGGTTTCGGTTCTAGGGCAGTATAGTGTTCGGGATTTAGGGTTTGAAGAGTTTGGGCTCTGGGTTTGGGGCTTAGGTTTCAAAGATTTTGGGCTCTGAGGGTTTAGGGCTCAGGTTTTGAAGATTTAGGGCCCTGAGGGTTTGGGGCCAAGGTTTTGAAGGTTTGGGGCTTTGAGGGCTTGGGGTGTTTAGGGCTTCAGGGCTTGGAATTCTATGGCTTTTGACCCTGGCAAAAGGGCTGCAGGGCTTGGAGGTGGGGGTTGACACAGCTATGAAGGGTTTAGGCTGGGCAGGCCTTTGGGTTCCTTAAATATTTTCCCTTATTGGTTTTATAGGGACCCATCTATCCTAATATTTTTCAAGGGTCCCTAAAGGCCAACCAAGCAGGGTTTAGGGTTTCATGTTTTCCCTCTTTAAGGCAGGAGCCCGGGTCGAAAGTTAAACATGTGGAGCTCCTGTCACTTAATCTAAATGTTCCGTCTAATTTCCATCTTTATGGTTAGAGGGTGTTTTGCCAGTAGGGGAGGGCATAAGTTCTGCCCTGCATATGTATTTTGCTCATGTGTGTATATATACAAATCCACACGTCTTCCTGTTCTATCTGCTGGGCGGGAGGCCTCAGTTTAGGGGTTTCCAAAATCGAGGGTCATCCTGGGTCTGCATAGTGATAGGGATTACAGTGCGTTGGGATCTGTATTTGAGCCTTCCATTTCTGGAAGCTCCCATGCGGTCCATTGTTCAGGGTGATACGCAACGCTAGCTTGAGCGCAGCACCTCGCAGGTTCCTTGTTTCTCACCCAAAGGGTCCATGTAGGTATATGGTATATACTTAGGGCCCAAAAGGGGTCCCATATATCTACTTTAAGGCCCAAGTATATCCCATATACCTACATGGACCCTTTGGCATACCGTTGCGAGCTATTGTTGTCCGCGCCTGTGTCGTTGTATTTTGGTTTTGGGTAGAAGCCTCCCTTTGCCCTTAACTGGGAGGGTATATGGCTCCTAATTAATGGTGTGTATTTAGAGTAGAAAAAACGGGGTAGAAGGAGAGTGTACGTAGGACACATGATACATGTTGAACAATGACCCAGCCAGCCCCAACAAAAGACTGCCTGGTGCGTGGGGGGGAAAGAGGGGCTGGCTTCTAAGGAATACAGAATACAGGCTGTGTTACGGCTTTTTAACCAGATTATCTGACTACTGGGGAATAAATTTGGATTCTAGACTCTAGAAACCATTCCTCCATTCTCCAGTGAGCATCGGGTAGAAGAGGATGCAAAAGAGAGAAGCGGACCTCCAATGGGGTCCTCCTACAGCCCTGAAACCTTAACCCCCAAACCCTAGACCC
>CAJNIZ010030635.1:48091-66492 GCA_905231905.1 Symbiodinium pilosum
ACGAAACTATTATAATTTGCCCAGTGAGGGGGGGCAGTACCCAACCTAAACCGTGAGTCCTAAGCCCGAAACCGTAAACCTTAAATCCTAAAGCTAAGCCCTTGACTGTACGTGTGTCCATGCTCCAGGGGTTTCGTGGACCAGGCGGGCACATATAGTCCTGCAGCTCGGCGTCGTGGAGTCAACCACATTTCGAACATGGTTTAGGGCCTACCTGGACCCTGGATGTCCTACCTTTTTGGGTGTATACCCTACAAATTTATGGGACATTACCCCCAAAAAGGAAGGACATCCAGGGTCCAGGTAGGGTTTATGGTTTAGGCTTTGGGGTTTAGGGCTTAGGGTCTATGGCTTGGCTGGTTTGGGGTTAAGGCATTGGGGCTTAGGATTTAGGGTCTATGATTTGGGGATTCGGGTGCAGGATTTAGGGTTTAGTGTTCAGGATTTAAGGTTTGGGGTTGACAAGGAAGGTTCATCGGACATTAATTTTCAGGTACTCTAAGTGGTTGAGGGCCTTGCGGTGTTTAGAGTCCGAGGTATGGTTGGGGATTTATAAATTCGGGGTTTGGGGTTTATCTAATTAAAGGTCCAAGGACCCAAATAACAGGGCCTTCTTTCAGGTCCAAATACCAGTCATGTTCTAGTATTTGGGCCTTATTTGGGTCCTTCGACTTTTAGGGAAACCGTGAACCCTAAACTACGAACCTTGTCCCGGTAAGGAAGACAGATTTGGATCACTAAAGGACTGTGGTCCTTCCCCACAGACTCCAGATACCTACGTTAGGAAATAAGAGGGTTCTGTTGGTAACCCCCAGCTCGGAGTTAGGACCTTACGTTTGTCATAGGATTCCAATGGTGTCCTACAGCGTCCTGGTTGCTGGGGTTGGAGTTACCAAAGCCTGCTTATTAACCAGGCTTCCTATGTAGGTAGTGTTGGGACCCAGCTGCCCCCCCCCCTAAGCCGCGGAGCCTAAACCGGGAACCTCTAAACCCCGAAAACTAAGCCCTAAAGCCTGAAATCCATACACCGTCACGACTCTACCTACCCAGATCCCCAAGAGGATCTAAAACGTAGATCCTCTAAAACCATAATTAAGCTGAATTATATAAGGATTCTATAGGGGTTATGGGTCCACATAGGGGATCTGTTTTTTAGATCCTCCTAGGGGTCTGGGTACCCAATCTTGGGGCCCACCTTCTGACCATGAACTCGGCATTATCGACTCTCGGCTTGGACCTTCCCCCAGGACGTGCACACACCCTTAAAGACAAAAACAGGCCCTAGGGTTTAGGGTTTAGGGTTTATAGGGTTCAGGGAATTTCTTGCCCCAAGGCTCCATGGACTGTGTTGTGCTTTATGGGGGAAGGTGTGGGCTTTTGGGGCTAAGAGTTAGGACGTCATAATGGGGTCCAGAAGGACTACAACAGTTACTAATATTACTGTCTCCTTTCTAAAGGAGGTTTGGAAATCCCCTGTTTCAGCCCCTGCCGGGCATTAGAATCTCTAAGGTTTCCCAGAAAGTCCCTGGTCCTTTTGGGTTTAGGGTTTGGTGGCCAGGGTTTAGCGGTTTAAGGTCCTAGGTTTCTTTTAATTTAACATGGATCCGGATTAGGGCCACGATTTTTTCGTGAGAAGGCCCATGAATCGTAGGTTCGCCTGGGTCGTAGTCTTCCTCCGGTTCTCCCAAAGAGCACCTTGCACTGCATCTTGAAGGGTCAAAATATAGTAGTTTCCATTTTCTTTTCCATTATCCCTATATAATCCCAATATTTTCCCTAATATAACCTCAATATACCGCAAAAACCCTAAACCTTATGTAAACCCAAATATGAACCCTCCACTCATCCAAGGGGACGGTACAAGTCGTTCGTTCGCTCCCAGAGAGCATGATTCCTTTCCACCTGCTGGCTGCCATCATCAAGTGGGTCGACGGAGCTCTTGCCGCAAGTTCAGTTGTGATCCCTGAGCCCTTACATCCTAGTCTGTGTTGTTTAGAGGGGGTTTAAGGTCCCCTGCTCAGGCTCCCACCACCTGAGACAGAAGCCTAAAAAACGGGGTGTTCTTATCCTCTCCTAATCAGGCACATATAGTTCTTGTACCCCGGAACCCTATTCTAATCCTTCTGGTCCCTACACTCAGCTTGTTTGGGCTGGGACCCCGGCTAGAGTGCTGGTCTTTGGGGCTTGTTCTGCTAAGGGAAACACGCAATCCATGCTTCACTCACGCCAACCCCGTTGATGATACTAGAAGGTCCTGAATGAGCGTAAGTACTTTGTGCCTGGGGGAATTGTGGTTCTCGGAACCTGGTGGAGGGACGAAGGGATTCTGATATCCTACAAACCCTAAACCCTTAAATCCTAAAGCCTAAATCCTACACGCTAAGCCCTACAAACCCGAAACCTAGAGCAGGGAATGCTGCATGTTGCGCTTCCTGGGTGTCCCAAGCGGGCCCAATTTTTGTAATCTACTAACGAAGCCTACCAGATACTCAAAATGATAGCCTATGTACCTCTTCTTTTGGGAACAGAAGCTGCTATCATGAGTTTTTTGGGGAAGTCTGGGATTAGCACACGCCTTAGTGAGTCTGGCTTCATGGCTTGCCCAAACTCCAAAACCCAAAAGCCTGAACCGTAAAACCCCAGCCCTAAATCTTAAGTTTGCCGTCTGCTTGTTTCTCCCGAAGCTCTGGTTTAGGATTCCGGGTTAAGGATCCAGCTATGTCTAAAGACCAGCCCTGAATCCAAGCTGATCCGACTTGGGTTTAGGATTTAGGGTTTAGGGATAAGTCTACTCAGCAACAGGGTTTTTGGGGCTTACAGTCGGGATTGTTGGAGATAGTAGGTAGACTTAATAAGTCAGAATGTCATCCAAGTATATATATATATATAGGGTTTGGGCGTCCAAGTCCTATTTATTAAAGTTGCAGGAATAGGGCTTCGGGCTTTAGGTTCCTGCGCACTGAAGTCCTGGGGTGCAGGGTTTCGAGGGTTTGGGGGTAAATTTAACGACCAACTCCTTTGCGTGGTCACCTTGAGTTACGGGATAGCTAGCCACTCTCTATACCCCCGTATTTCTGAACCCTAGAAATCCAAAACCCTTAAGCCTTAAACCATTAACCCTAAACGCAAACCCTTCACCCTAAACCCTTTAAACCCTAAACCAATCAATGGAATCCAAAATACTACAGTTACGGTTTGGCATGGGTACCAGGGCCCGAATGACCGAATGAAAATCCAACCCTGCGCAGGATTGGATGTTGCACTGTGTGGTTGGGGGAGCGGTTTAGGGTTTATGGTTCAAGGTTGAGCATGGACACAAGAGAAAAGGTATGAGCTCGCGTTGCTAGGGGGCTTGCGTGGAAGCTACACCCTAAATGAGAACAGTAGAGGCGGTTGCTGTAGGATTCCGATAGGGTGCGCCCACCCCCACCCCCCTCCCCAATGTCTAAAGTAAAGGCACACCCCGCGCAAGTCCAGTGATGCCTGAAGCCTGAAGCCTTAATTTCAAATCCTCAAGCCTAAGCGCTGCACCCGTAAACCTGAACTCTCAAAACCAACCCTAAACCCTAAACCCCAAACCCTAAACCCTAAACCCCTAAATCTAGACACTAAACTCGCTATAGGATGGCATATGGCCGGAAGTGCCACTTCCTCGGCTCGGGCTTTGTTGTTAGAGTTCAGGGTTTAGGGTTCGGGGTTTAGGATTTGGGGTTCAGAGTTTAGGGTTCGGGGTTTAGGATTTGGGGTTCAGAGTTTAGGGTTCGGGGTCTAGGATTTAAGGTTCGGGGTTTAGGGTTGAAGTATTGTGGAGTTCCTTTACAGTTACAGAGTGTACAAGGATGTAGAGGGTGTAGGGATATATTATTAAGGTTGACATTAATAGGAATCCTGCATGACTCGGTATACCCCGAATCTCTGGAATTGCGATGCTGACCACATTCTGTAGCCAAGCCCTAAAGCCGAAGCCCCAATCTTCAATCCGCTGGCTGAATCTGCATCATGCTGGGCGGTTGGATACTGCCCCGCTCAGCAACCGTTGTGTCTTTTTGATTCCCGCAAAGGCACAGTTTATGTACTAACTTTGGTTCTAGAGTGTAACCCAGACCCATGATTGATAAACCCCCTCCCCTTAATAGGGATTATAATAGGGATCACTATATTAAAGGCCCTTAAAAGGAGGGGGGTTTATTAATCATGGCTCTACATTACCAGGAAGCGTTTCACATACCTACATGGACCCTTCCAAGTATATCCCATATACCTGCATGGACCCTTTGAAACCTGCATTGGGTTCTGATTTCTACAAAGGGAGTGCATCCGAGTTAAAACTCCATCGTGCAGCCTTTCCCATAGGCTTCAGGTCCCAAATCCTTAAGCCCGAAGAGCTTCTGACCTTACTCCTACCTAAACCCCAAAAGTATGTAAAATAATGGCCCTAAACCCATAATAACAGCCATAAAGGGCATTATTTTACATACTTCGGGGTCCAGGTAGACCCTATGCCCTCTGAACCCTATCCCGTCCTAAACCCTAAGCACTAAGCCCTCGTATCTCGACGCTTTAGCGTTGATTCCAGCATGATGGCGCAGCGGCTGGGCGAGGCAGTTCATGATCCTGTGGGGAAGGCTAGGGGACAGGTTTTGGGTTTGGGTCATTTTGGGAGAATGGAAAATAAATTGGAAACTACTGTTTAGGGCTTAGGGTTTTGGGTTTACGGATTAGGGTTGAGGGATTAGGCTTTAGAGTTCCGGGCTTGGCGTTTAGGGCTTGGGGTTTAGGGTGCCTTTTTTAGGGTTCAGGGCTCGGGTTTATGGGCTTAGGGCTAAGTAAAGGCCACTGTGTAGGGTGTAGGTTCATAGGGTTTTAAGGCTTAGGGTGTAGGGTGCAAGTTTGGGGTACAGGCTTAGGGTTCTGGGTGTAGCACCCAAGCCCTAAGCCCCAAACCCCAAATCCTTACAGTCAGGGTTACCTAGGGATTGGATGGGTGTACTGGCACTAGGATAAACTGCAGAAGCGCATTGATGGAAGTACCATGTTAACTGGATTACAGTGCGTTTTTTCGGGTTTCCCCGAAGGCCCCGTGAAATCCTGAACTTTAGCCCCCAAAGCTCGAACTTTCGCACAGACAGTGCTTGGAGCTTGAGGGTAGGGTCGAGGTATGGACAAGTCCAGTTCGAAGAATTCAGGCCACTCTGTTCCTGATCCTTATACAAGGTGGGGTTAGTAAGTTCTGATATGGGTTATAAGTAACCTATAACGGGGCTATCCATAGTTGTAAGTGCTAGAAGTTACAGTTATGAGATTTATAAACACGGTTCTGTAACTGGCACCACCCTGTAAAGCAGGACTATAGTATGTTGGGGGTATCAGAGAGCCTCCCTCAATATAACATATGGTTTACTGTTCAGGGAGTTTTTCTCTCCAACAAAACCCTAAGCCCTGGATACTAGCTAGAATTCTGTTTGCAATCGCGGTGTGTGTTTGTCTTTTCTTTGCATTCAGAGTGTGTGCGAGCAATTTTCGTGTTGAGACGCATATTTATACAAGTATGTAAAAGGCGCCCGGTTCTGGTTGCCATAAACAGGCTTCCAACCTCAAAATACACACGCCCAGAGATGGTGAATGAAATCTGCGCTTGCATGAGGCTTTTGCGGTGGTACTAGTCCATTGCTGGGAAAATGTTTAGGGGTTTAGGGTTTAGGGTTTAGGGTTCCAAGTTGCTGGGACCCTCAGGGAAACCATATGATCGGCCAAGTCCCATCTCAATGAACAGAATTCATAGTTGCGCAGGGGAACCGATCACATTTTTAGGCTCATCTCGGCTCCCTGTCATCAGTTCCAGGGACTTTAGGAGGAACCCCTAATAGGGACCCTTATATAGCCCTTAAATTCCTAGGTAGTTCCCATATTCTCCAGAAGCCTCAAGGGTCCCTATGAGGGGTCCCTCCTACGGTCCTTAGATCAATTCAAGCGGTTCTCAATCATGTTTCTCACCAGGCGACTGGTGAGCAGAGAGGCAGCAGCAACAGTTTCAGATTCTTGGTGGCAAGCCGCCAGTTTCCATTCCGTTTTCCATGTTCTTGTCCGTCTGATGTTCCGTTATTGGGGTAATATCACTGTATTGTCTATATAATCTTATGTAGCAGAGAACCGCATTCCTAAACTCTAAGCCGTCCTGGAAGGCACCCCGTTGTAGCCCCTAAACAAGCCCTTATCTTCCATTCTACAGGCCACCGGTATGTTTTTGGTTAATTTGAGGTTCTTATACAATTAGACATTATTTCGGGGCTAGGGAGTATATGATGGTAACATGCTTTGGACCAAGCCACCCTAAACCCTAAACCCTACCAGTAAGGAATTGAAGTGTACGCTGCTGCAACTGGCACACTCGTCACTACCGTAAACATGCAAGCTGCCGACACTGTTGAGAAACTGGATCAATGTTAGGGATCCTTTAAAAGGGGGATGTAGGGGTTATATAGGGATATTACGAGGATATTGTAGGGATATATATATGTATATATATAGAGGGTTGAGGGATCCTTTATACCTTGGTGGGTATGTGATTCCTTGTATTTCTGTTAAACGGATCCTTTTCCTCCGAGGGTAATGTGGGCAAAGGAAACTCGTGCACAAGATCTGCGCAGAGGTTGGCCAATGCCCCGAAGAAACTGAGCTGATCTACAAGACTGAGCGCTTGGATCAGCGACACTGTTTGTGCAACGTGGGCCTTATTGCCGACGCAGAAGTACAGATAGTCAAAGTTCCCCTTCCATTGAAGAACGCTCAAGACGTGTTCAGGTATTTCGACAACTCAATGAGAGTCCTGGCTCCTAGGACTTTTTGCTTTTTGGGTTTCCGACTTGCTACTGTTATAGGAAGGCTAAACGTTTCAATTCTTGTTGGGGTCCTACACCCTCAACCCCTAACTTAAACCCTAATCCCTAAACCCTGAACCTTAAACCCTAATCCCTAAACCCTAAACCCTCAACCTTAAACCCTAAACCAGTCCGCTAAGGACATGTAGAGCACCGGCCCATCCTGAACTTCATGGGAGACCAGGAGAGGGATGGTAGTTTCCCTAAGGGTCCAAGTGCCTCATAATCGTTTAGGGTTTAGGGTTGGGGTTCAAGGGTCCCTAAGGGTCCCAAGTATTTAATAATGACAAATATTTACCCAACACCTGTACTAGAATTACTATTACACCAAATCCCAAGTACCTAGATATTGGGTACTTGGACCCTCCGGGTGCCCCAATGTTTAAGGAGCCCGTAAGGACTAGATGAGGCATAATCTCCCTGGGGTTTAGGATTTAGGGTTTAGGGATCAGGGTTTAGGGTTTAGAGTGTAAGGTCCTTGAACGGGGTTATATGGGGGATCCAGGGAGGGTACTATTGGGGGTTATTGTAGCCTCTGGTCAGGAGAGAATCATGCCAGGCGATTGGATTGCCAGGTTGTGGATGGCCGAGTCACCACCCAGAACTGCAACATTGAGCGTCTGAGTGGCGCTTACTGATTTTTTTTGGTTTTTAGTTATTGTTCTAGAATGGAAGCTGTTCATCGAAAAAGTCTTGGGGCCTTCAAAGTACCACTCAGGTGTATATTCCCCTGATGGCATGAATTTCTGCTGGGTGAGAATGTCTCTTCACCCATGCAAGGAAGCACAGTGGATGCTGGATGGGCATCCCGTTTTCTGCAGCTGGGTTTTGGGTTTTGGGTGTCGGGTTGGCCTTTGGGACATGTACATATTTTCCCCGAAATAATGACCTTCAACGGCTGTTATTATGGCTTAATGGCTATTATTTTACATACTTTTGGGGTTTAGGTATTCGCTTGCTAAGCACCCTATATGCTCAGTTTTTTCAAATGGTTTTAAAGGCCAACCAAGGCAAGATTCTTAATTCTGGCGATTATGTTGCGAAATGCCCGAGTACTGGCGAGGAGATCCTGGGTCGACAGGCGTTTACCCACCAAGTCACTTCGGGTAAGGGTTTCGGGTTTAGGGTTTAGGGTTTCGGGCTTATGGTTTAGGATTTCTCGCGCTTCAATAGTCCACCACCCCATGCAATTTCCTCCACCCTGTATCCTTCTACGTGAGGCCTACACTTATGAAGGGTATTCTCCAAAAAAGACATGCAAGGTCCCGGTAGTGGGTTGGTTCCTTGGCTGTAAAGCTCTTTCGAAAAGACCAGATGATGCGGGACCCTACAGTAGATTCCTCCATTTTTGGTACATGGACACCCGCATACAATGTAGGTCTTTCAGAAAGGATGGCGCTTTTCATCGGTCCAAGTACTCAAATATTCGGGCTTTAGGTCCCAAATGCCGTTCAGTATTTGGGGCCAAAAACTCCATTATTAGGGTACAGGGTTAGTTTGGGAGTCGTTGTTTACAGCACTAATACAGCACTAAATCCTAAGCCCTATAAGCCCTAAACCCTAACCCTCAACCCTAAACCCTAAGCCCTAAGCCCTAAGCCCTAAACCCCAACCCTTGAGCCCTAAACCCCAACCCTTAAGCCCTAAACCCTAAACCCGAAGCCCTAAGTCCTGAACTCTCAACCCTAAAATCGAAGCCCCAGACCCTAAGCCCTAAGCCCTAAACCCTAAACCCTAAGCCCTAAACCCACAGCAGGTGAATCCCCAGAACGGCTACTTGGAGAGCTGTCAGTGCCAGCAGTGCCAAAATCTCGGGCGTTCGACGTAGAGTTTAGGCCTTCTCCTCAAGGTCTGAGATACAGTTGAGGGTTTAGGGCTTAGGATTTGGGGTGCAGGGTTTAGGATTTAGGGTTTAGGGTTGAGGATTTAGGGCTTAGGTAGATGCACTTCCCCAAAAGTGTCCTGAGTCTCTATATGGTACAAGGTAGGGGTTCTACACTACAGGACTTAGGAATATGGTTTAGGGTAGTATCCCCCCTTAAACCCTAAACGCTAAACCCCTACAAAGTAGGGGTCTACATTCAAAGAATCAGTAATATGGTTTAGGATAGTATCCCCCATATAGGCACTTAGGATCCCTTGCCCTTAGACACTGCGATGTTAGCTGCGAAGCACTCCTGTAAAGCTACGTATGCGGGTGCAACCTTCACTCGGAGGCTCGCTAAGGGTCCAAGTACGTGAGGGATGGGCGTGTCCCTGAGGGTCCAAGTACCTCATAATCGTTAAGGGTTTAGGGTTTAGGTTCAAGGGTCCCTAAGGGTCCCAAGTATTTAATAATCAAATACTTACCCAAAACCTGTACTACAATTACTATTACCAAAATCCCAAGTACCTAATTATTGGGTACTTGGACCCTTAGGGTTAGGGGTTTAGGGTTTGCCTAAAGAGCAACAAGTTTAAACATGGGGACTTCTAAGTCCTAAACCCTAAACCGCGTAGCTTTCACGGCAAAGGGAGATCCAACAACTGGCAAATGGCTTGGTTTGGGCTCCAAGTGTATAAACAATACCTACTTCGGGCCCCATAGTCGCATACGCAGTATCTACTCTGTTTCATTTTGAGCCCTAGGGTAAATTTATATTCCTGTAGGACGGATAGCGGCACACAAGTGCTATATTCTCTGGATCTTTATATAGTCTCACTCCGACGTTCTAGTTTGAACCGTCCGCACGTGATGCGTCTACTTAATTCGTGATGCTGCACCGTGTGTTGGTGATGTCACGACAGTGGCACGTTGGACCTTCTCAAAATATTCCGATACCCCTGCACCCTAAACCCTAGATCCTAGTATCCCAGAACTGGGACCCTTATAGGAACCCTGGGAATGGGGCCGCATTGTTGTGCGGACATCTTTACACCTATGGGATTTCTCAAAATGGGGAGGGGGCCATAGGAACACCAGGAATATGTAGGGAGTAAAAGCAGATTACAGAGCTCCTATTTAGGGTTTAGGCCTCTGGATTCTACGCTAATTGTCATGATAGACTCCCACGTATACATACAGGTATATGCCTGCACACAGATACTCGCTTGTTTATTTGCCTCCCAGTTTTGTGTATACATGCGTGTATATATACAGAGCGAGGGACAGATACATTTGCAGGGCGACCGGGTTGCCAACTGTTTTGAGAAGCTTCCACGTGAAATTCTCGTAGCTGCCGAATGGCAGGCGCAATCCTCCGATTGGGCACAGGTGTGATGCATCACCCCGCATGTAAACATGAAGGCCTAACAAGTTGCGCACCGGATTTCTGGGGAAATGTCACGCGGATACTGTTAATGGGAGGAAATCTTCCACCTCCTGTGGATCTTAAAAAGGGTTTAGGGTTAGGGTTTTAGGGTTTAGGGTTTAGGGATTTAGGGTTTAGGGATTTAGGGTTTAGGGTTTAGGGATTTAGGGTTTAGGGTTTAGGGTCATGGCCCTAAGTACCTTGTACCTTGAGAAAGAGAACAATATAGTATGTTAAGGTCATGTGAACAGTAGGACCCCAAACTTACGTACGTAATTTACAGGCCTTTAGGGACCGGAAGTCATTCAATATCTCCTCCATCAACAATACCATGGTTTAGTTTTGTGGGCACGCCAATCCTGATTATGGAAGCTTCTACACATGGGTATGAACCCTCCACAGGTCTCCTCATGCTGTGTGCCCAGTTACATCATCACACATGTGATTGATGTATTTCTGCATCTGCTTTGGTCAAGAGATCTCATGCAAAATCGATAGACATCAAAAAAAGAGTCCCCAGTGGAGTGCGGGTTTGGGGTGTAAGGTTCAAGGACGGCAACAAATCTTGCCCAACACCCGTTGCAAACAAGGACCACAGCCATTACGTGGAGCGAGGTAACTCGTGGGTGTGACCATTTGGACTAGTCATGACTAGTCCACTGTAATGAATATTACGGCGCGAGTGGGGTCTTGGTTAGGTGGACCCTCCCACCCTGCATTTGTGGTACAGTAGAATATCAGAATACCCTACTATAATCACCATTTTCCCTCATACGCAGTCCCAATTACTACCCCACAGCCTAAACCCTAAACCCTAAAATTCTGGAGTGAAGGGGTTATGGGGTTGGGCACAGATCATCTCAACCCCTGAGCAACCACCGGAGCGAGTATTAAGCTCTACCTCTGAACCTGAACTCTGCAGGGTTTAGGATTTAGGGTTTAGGGAGGATTTAGGGTTCAGGGGATTGAAGGGATGTAGGGGCTTTAGGGGGCTTAGGGGTTTAGGATTAAGGTTTTGGCTTGCTGAGAACCGTATATCTTAAGTTTTGCATAGGTGTAAGGTCTCTTCGAATGAGTTTCCTGTTTCATTGGGGATATACCGGAAGCCTTATGGATACAAAGCGGCTATGTAGTGAAGAGATGAAAAGACCAATGGTCTGATTCCTAAAGCAAAGAACCTTGCATAGACCTCCCAAATATCCAAAACTATCGCCTTTGACCCCCCCAAATACCCTGTATTAGCCGCTGTAATTAAGCAGTTGTGATTGGACCCTAAACCCTAAACCCTCAGCCCTAAAACCTTAAACTCTCAGCTTTTCAAGTTTCAAGTCCTACTGTAGAAATTTCATGAAATTTCAACAGTCACCAACATTCGGGTCCTAGATTCCTGGTTTAATTTCAGTGTAGGGCACCTTAAATCGACCTCTAACCCTTGCACTCTAAACTCCAACCCCAAAACCGAAAACCCTAAACCTTAATCCCTAAACCCTAGATCCCTAAACCCCTAAACCCTAATCCCCAAACCCTAATCCCTAAATCTCTAAACACTGAACACGGAGGTTTTGATCTTCCTCCCCGGCTGGCACGAGATTGTACCTGGGATCAAGAGCTGGGCATTGTGTCATTCAAAGGGTTTAGGGTTTAGGGATCAGGGTTCAGCGTTTGGGGGTTTAGGGGTCTTCCTAAGTTCAGGTATTAGGGTGTAGGAGCCTAGGTCTTGAGTTTAAGTTGCAGGGGCTTGGGTTTTAAGGTTTGAAGCTTGGCCTTGTTTGCGTTCTACACCCTACGTCCTAAACCCTATATCCTACACCCTAAAGGGGCTTCATGATGCCCAGAACAAGAGTTCTCTACAGGGGCTTGCTCCTTCTCCCCAAGGTCTGAGATGCAGTTTAAGGTTTAGGGTTTAGATACAGGTTCTTGGATTCTATCCCCCTATCATGGGTAACCAAATGGAAAAGAGACTGGAAAGGTGCAAAGGACTTGCAGGCTCTGTAAGGTTTTATGGGGCTTGCGGTTACTGAAAACCTGCCTAAACCCTGAACCCTACACCCTAAAACCCTAAACCCTAGGCCCGAAAGCCTAAAGCCCTAAATCCTAAAACCCTAAACCCGTGAGTCATGCATGGCTGTTGGGATTTTGAGGGCTTAACATCTCCTATCTCGCGTAAACTACCTTGTACCGGCGGTGTAGGGTTTGAGGGTTTAGAGGTTTAGGGGTTCAGGGTTTAGGGTTTTAGGGTGTAATCATGGTTTTAGGGTTTAGGGGTTTAGGGTTCAGGGTTTAGGGCTTAGGGTTCAGGGACTTGTACCCCTTAGAAACATTTAGTACGCAACACCCCAACCCCCCCCCCCCAATACGAAGAGTCGAAGCCGTGCTGCATTACAAAATCCTGATATACGCCCCTGTACAAACCCAGCTTCCATCTCATGTGCATGTTCTCTTCTATCAGATTCTCCACTGCTTTAGCATTTCGACCCCTAGATCCTAAACCCTACACATCCACCATACCCCCCTTGAACGCTCCGCCTATAACTTTACTACGAAAAACGTGGGACTGGGATTGCGGTTGGGGTGTACCAAATGGCTCCTATGAGAGGCAGTTCCCCAGTCATTGCAGACCAAACCTCGCATCACATACCCTTCAATCTAACCCTAAGCATCAAAATCACCCAAGAACCTTATATAGTGTGGTCTTAGGGCCAAATTCCTTTAAATGTGAATCCTTAGATGCTTTAAAATAAGCCAAATCGAAAGGGCCCAAGAGCTGTCCCAAAGCGCTAAACAAACTTAGCCCCTGAGCCCAGTACTATTGAAGAAGCCTACACATCTACACGTATCATCATTGTAGGACATCGCTGTACAGAGATAATGTACTACACCCTTAAAACTGCTCACATCATATTGTTCCTCTTGTTATTCTTTAGACCTACATTAAACTAGAGAGGTCCTCCATACAACCTTAAACCCAAAGCCGTAAATTATACCCCTAAACCCTAAATCAAATCCTAAACCCTGAATAAGTAAACCCGAAACCCTAAACCTTACTAAACCCTAAACCTTATCAAGCCCTAAACTCTAAATCTTATTAAACTTAATCCCTAAACCGGATTAAACCTAGGCCCTAAACCCTTAACCCTACCCTCCAATCCGCATAGGCAATATGCAGCTCTTTTCTCGGCCGTGACCTGGAGCTTCGCGACTTGATTGCAGCTTAGGACCCAGGACTGAAAATAAGGCAGTGAATGTTCAGGGTGTGTAGGGTTTGGGGGTTAGAGCTTAGGGTTTAGGGTTTAGGGTCGTTGCGAAAGATGCCCCCCCCCCCATAAACTTAAACCCTAACACCGAAATCTGAAACCGTGTGATTGGAGAAGACGCCCTACATAATGTTTGCTAACATTCTCAAGTATGATCCAGGGCTATATTCCGAAAAGAAGGATATGCCCAAATTCCATTTAGTTTTCTTAAGCTATGATTTCTGCAGGTTTACCCAAAGGTTGTATATACTTAGGGCCCAAAGGGGTCCCATATACCTACTTTAAGGCCCAAGTATATCCCATATACCTACATGGACCCTTTGGGCTAGTACTCAGGAGTAGACATGTGGACGCCACCCCGTTGCATCCTGCGGGTTGTGAGAGGAGCCGGATTCCTGACCTGATGTAGGTTTGGTGCCCCCAAGGCTACTAAGGGGTTAGGGTTTGGGGTTTATAGGGTTTAGAGTTTAGGGTTTAGAGTTTAGGGTTTAAGGTTTAGGGCTTAGGGTTTAGGGTATCATGGGATGGGTTCCCCCTCCCTATTACACACCCCCTAGACTATCCCCCCCCTAATGCCTAAATGTGCTTCATTAAGGGGGAAGCAGGGGGGCGGAGGAGAATGTTCTAAACTCTAAACCCTAAACTCTGAACCCTAAACCCTAACCCATGAATTGTGGTAGGCCCCTGGATTGGTCGGGCCTTTTCAGAGTCCTCGGATCTTCTTATGTAAGCCTGCCCAGAGGATCCAAGTACCCAATAATTAGGTCCTTGGGTTTGGGGCAATAGGAATTATAGGGTTTAGGCTTTAGGGATTATAGTCCAGGCTTTGGGTAAGTATATGATTATTAGGTACATGGATACTTAGGTCTATACCCTAAACCCTAAACTCTTATGCTAAAAAGGGGCCTGCTTTTATGCCTGGCTTACTGAGGATCCTGGACCGGAATAGGGAATAGGGTTTAGGGTTTGAGATCAAGGGTTTATGGTTTATGGTTGAGGGTTCAGGGTTTAGGGGGTCTTAGGGTTTGGGGCCTGAATAGGGAATTCTAAGCCAAACGATTTGGTTTTGATTCCTGGTAGAGAAATCGGACTTCGTACCATACAGATGCTTAGCATCCTTTGGAAGCTCAATGCTTGGGGTGTAGGGTTTTGTTTTTGTTTTTCGTCGGTTTGTGGTCCTCTCAAAGCCGGGAATTCTAGAAACCCTTGCTTCAGTAATCTACGTTTACGATAGGGATTCGCAGGGATAGAATCTCTGAATGACAAGAGTTTTTTGGGACCCCCGACGGCCCCGAAATTCGGACCCCGCAGCTATCATGGGATTATGACCGGCTCCTAGTTTGGGGAGCCGGGGTTCGCAAAAGCCTCCTGCCAATGAGGCATAGCATCCGCTAGGCTTCCCAGAAAGAAAGTATTCTGTTGACAACTGCCTCAATGCAATTTCCAAAGGGCATCGTGTAGTATATACTTCGGCCCCAACGTAGTTATGTGGGAACCCCGTTGGGCCCTAAGTATCTACTCTATACTTACATGGACACTTGCAGTTTGTTATCTTACTTAGATATACAGTGGTTTAGGATTTCGGGTTTACTTACTGGTTGTCAGTAGGGAATACGGGAATATAATCCCTATATAACCCCTGTAGAATATATTCCCATATTCCTAGATATTCCCTACTAACCACCAGTAAGCTTAGGGTGTGAGTTTCCCCTCCTCCAACCTAGAAGCCTAACAAGAACGCCGTAATACCTCGTGCCATTGCCCTTTCGAGGCAGGGATGCTTGGGAATCTATGTTGAGTCTAGAGAGGGTAGGTTCAGGGTTTGGGGTATAGGGTTCCATGTTAATTTGGGGGAGAAAAAACCCTTAAGCACAAGCTGTTTGTAAAAGAAACTTGCATGCACTGTTAGGGCCAGTGGCCTTTAAGGTTCACTGATGTATTTTTTCCTCTACTTCATATAATCCGCAGAACTTATCCATCTCTATCCCTGCACAGGCCATTTGGAGTTCGTGCCGCTCCATAGCCCGGAACCAAGTTCTGCAGGAGCTGTGGGCTTGTAGTCCTTCCTAAGTAGATAGAATATGGGGTCTATGGGGATCTTACTATAATATGCCCAAATCCATATTCTATCTACTTACGAGGGACTATAGGATTGTTTCGCACTAGCATGGAATTGGTGTAGTTGTCATGAGTTGAGGGAGGGATGTGGCTCGGTCCAAGTCTTGGACAGCCTCTACACTTCTCTCCCATTATATGAAGGCCCCACACATTGATTAGAATAATGACGACTATTGCCGGTGCTCCCTAAGGGTGCAAGGACCCACATAATAGGGTGTTCGGGCCCCAATACCATTAACATTATAGTGTTTAGGCCCTGAAACCCTATTATTTGGGTCCTTGGACCCTTAAGCCCTAAACCCTAATCCCTAAACCCTAAAAACCCTAGTATTTGAGTCCTTGGAGCTTTAGGGACTTACTGGGGGGGGATGTTGCTCGGGGCCTACGAAGAGTCTGAGCCTGTTTGCATTCCGGTGCGGCCCTCGTGCAGGCTGAATTGATCAGCCTCAGTCTAAAAACAGTTTAGGGACCAGGTCTGATGTGCCCAAGCGCTCTTCTTATTTTTGTATGGTGTCGTCTCATTGTATGTAACTTTCTTCTTGCCGGCTGTGCACACACCCACTCCCTTCTGGAATGCTTTGCCTCGAGGCTGCAATGCTCCTTTACCCAAAAACCATAGCACACCGCAAAGGGATTGCATTCAAACCCTAAAGCCCAAAGCCTAGGTATCCCCTTGAAGGAACTACATAATTATGAGCCTCTGGGCAAGCGCCCTCAACCCTAAACCCCAACCCCCAAACTGGATGCTCATGTGCTTGCGCATGCCATGAGCCGAGCGAAGCCCAACCCCTGCTTCGCAAACCAAACTCTAGACCCTAAGCCCTAAACCCTAAACCCTAGTCCCCCAACCCGGCCCCCCCTAAACCCTATAGACCCTAATCCCTAGATAACCCCCGTTAAGCCGTAAACCCCCAGATAACCCCCTTTAAGGAGTTTTAGACCCTAAACCCTAAACCCTAGATAGCCCCTTTAAGGAGTTTTAG
Source organism: Symbiodinium pilosum (assembly GCA_905231905.1). Lineage (NCBI taxonomy): Eukaryota > Dinophyceae > Suessiales > Symbiodiniaceae > Symbiodinium > Symbiodinium pilosum. Next base: position 64,615 of record CAJNIZ010030635.1, read on the forward strand.
ACCCTAAGCCCTAAACTCTAGATAACCCCCTTTAAGGAGTTTTAGACCCTAAACCCTAAACCCTAGATAACCCCCTTGAAGGAGTTTTGGACCCTAAGCCCTAAACTCTAGATAACCCCCTTTAAGGAGTTTTAGACCCTAAACCCTAAACCCTGTAGACCCTAATCCCTACATCCTAGTCCCTAAACCCTGATTCTCAGGATGGACGAAAGGAGATCTGAAACCTGAAAAGGGTGAGTTCCATGGGGTTAGGGTTTAGGGTTTAGGGTTTAGGGTTCAGGAACCTGTGCTTGCTTTGTCCCCGTAAGCGGCTGCGAGTACCGTTCTGCAACTTGAGAGCGATCCACAGTTGTGCCACACCAAGTTTTCTCAGGGACCTTGATTTTCGCCTGCTGAGTGAGCTTTGCCAGCCATGCGGTGGTTAAAGACGCGATGCGAACAAAAAAAAAAAAACTAATCCCTGAACTAAACCCTAGTCCCTAAAACCTATAACCCTGAACCATCCTGAACCTGTAAACCGAGGCTCTGTGCCCCCTTCGGAGCAGAATCGAGCTTTCCAGCCTGCCCATAAGGGCTGTCGCAAGGCAAGGCAGAACAAAGTGACGCACGCATTCTTAAGTAGGGTTTATGGTTTAGGGTTCAGGGCTTAAGGTTTAGCTTCAGGTTAAGGATTTCAGGGACCATACTGAGAGCCCGAACTATCCATACAGAAACCTCGTTGAGCCCAAGCTTTACTATACGGTAACCTGGCACTTGGACGCTTTGGGTTGCGAAGTGCGATTTCGGGTTTAGGAGGTATATCGTCTTATGGTTGAGCTTGCTCCCCGGCCAAAAGTACGGTTGGATCCCAAAGATATATCCCAGGCGTCAGAGGAATCTTAAACCCTAAGCCCTAAATATTAAACCCTGAATCCCAAACCTAGAACCCCCCTAGACCCTGAACCCTAAATCCTAAACCCCAAACCATAACAGTCATAGGCATGAGGGCTCATTGTTTTTGTTTCAGAGACTGCGCCGAGGCAAAAGCCTTATGTAGAGATCATGCCGCGGCTATCTAGGCAGATGGCTAGGGTTTAGGGGTTAGGGTTGAGGGTTTGGGATTTAGGGTTTAGGGTTCATGGGGTTAGGGGTTTAGGGTTTTGGGGGTTACGTTTTTAGCGTTTTAGGGCTTAGGGGTTTGTGTTATTTGGACACTAGAGTCACACAGGCTCTGTTCCCACAAGTAGGCGAGGAGGCTACCCCACAACAATACCTCTCTTTCCTGCATGGCCAGTCACCAAGGCCCCCCTATGCAAGGTTTAGGGCTTAGGGAGACACGGCCGAGTCTTAGTTTCATGTCATACAACCTGGCTACCTGGTCCCCAAACCCTAAACCCTAGACCCTACACCCTAAATCCCAAACCCTAATCCCTAAAACCCTAAGCCCCTAAACCCAAAACCCCTTATAAACCCTAAATCCCTAAATCCCTAAACCTTGTGTTCCCGCTATCCCATAAAGGTGATCCTTGCTACGGACATTGCGGAGAGTCCTGGCCGCAGTCTGGGTGTATTTGAAGAGCTCAGGTCAAGGGTCCAATCCCAATCCCTGAAGCCTAACATTCAGCCCGGAGCCCAGACTCCATTAGGGTTTAGGGTATTTCGGTGACTTGTTTTAAAACTTAAGCTCCTGAACAGCAACCCAGCAGCGATAGAGTTTAGGGTGTAGGTTGGGTTAGATGTAGTTGCTGAAAATCAGGGGTCTTTCGTGGAAGTCCCTGTAATATCAGGGCTGTAGCATCTGGAACCCTAAGCCCTAAACCCTATGATGCAAATTTAAGGTATAAACCTATGGCGTTCCATTTGGGAGTTGTTCAAGTGAGCCACAACCGTTAATCTCCA
>CAJNIZ010030646.1:8119-35158 GCA_905231905.1 Symbiodinium pilosum
AAATTGTCAGGATTTAGGGTTTAGGGTTTAGGGGACTGTCCTATGCCCCATGTAGGTACCCACAGCAGCTATGTCACCTGAGGAGGATTCCTACAAATCCTATAGACTCAGAGACGACAAAACCCTCATTTCCACAACGAACCGCCGCCCAAAACCCTGAACCTGTCAAATAACTCCAGAAGCACTCTGATCTCCCTGCGCAATCACCTGAAACCATAAATATAAACGGGCTGCATAATCAGGTATGTGCACTAATGTCTGTGAAGCTTTGTTTCGAAGAAGCCTTAAGTTCTCTGAAACCCTAAACCCTAAACCGTAAGGCCCAAACCCTAAGTCCTATTCACCTCACCCCCTGTGGAAGATCTAGTAACGTAGTACCTAGGTACTTTAAGGTTACCCATACACCGCGGCGAGCAAGACGCAAAGCATTCTACTTAGCACGGCCAATTGCACTCCACAATCATGCATGGAGTTGGGCGGGAATTATAAGCTGCCTATAATGATTTTTAATTTCTAAAGTACTTTAGGTTAGTTGAAGCACATGCGCCCTGAAGAGCTATGAGGCCGATATGATTTTAAGCAAACGAGCGACAAAGAACAGTATTCAGCATGGGCCGGAACTACTTTGGGAGGGTAGATAGGGCCATTGCACTGCAAAGGAATTGCCGCATTTAGACCTAGTGTGATTGAAACCACCGGACTACATCCTTCTTATAAAGCACGATAACAAGAACGGTGAGATATTCTTAATGTCTATTTTGCCCATTTGACAATATTACTCACATGCCCAGAACTTGAAAACCCTAAACCCTGAATCCCTAACCCTAAACCCCAATATAAAGGCAAAGCTCAGTCAGGAAGATGGTAGACCTCCCAAGAAGTTTAGAGCAGGGGTACTACCAGAGACTGCAGGTGTGCGGGGGACCAGGGTGTGTGCTGGTGTGGAGGGGTCGCCAGGGTCCCCTTGCAGGCTGTATGAAGCCATTCTGAGACACTTCGGGAGAGTGCGGCCCCATTTGGGCACGTGTTTTCGGTGTGGGGCTTTAAGAGGGCTTTAAGATTATCTAGAAGTAAGAACCTCAACGAGTCTCCCGAGGTTTGTGGGTTTGCGGCGGGGCTGTACCGCTCGTCAAAGGTAACAATTCAGAACTGTCGTTTAGTCAATCTGCCCTGTGTCCCGTCCCAAGAAACAACTTCAGCTGTTTATTGGGTGGGCTCTCACAAGTAAAAACTAACAATCGTTTCAGAACACCCCTACGAAACATATAACCCTGAAAAGCCACGGAATAACCCTAGCAAACCCCATTCACCTACTTATTAAGTCCCCCTGACCCTCCAAAGCAGATGAAGCTGGTCATAATTGTGGTCTGAATAGTCGTTGAAGGTTGAGGGTTTGGGGTTTATAGGATTTGGGGTTTAGGGTTTGGGGGTTTGGGTTTAGGACGTCATTGGATGCCTGTTGGTACAATCACGTCCCACTATGGTTGGAAGACATTCTGCAATTAAGGTTTGGGGTTTAAGGAACCATTGTGTAACCCCAAGGGTCCCAGGACCCTAACAAAAGCTGTTCCAGGCCCCCAAAACCCCATTCAGATTATAGTATGGGCCTTAGCTGCTTGGACCCAGTGGTAGTTACCTGGTAGCCCACTGACCATCTTACAACAAGGGCACATATGAGCGATAGTCTAGACTCCTTAAAGGGGGTTATATAGGGAATTATATAGGGGACTACTATAGAGGTGATTAGGGGAGACTACTAGGAGTTTAGACAATGGCTCTACAATCCCCTATATAACCCTATATATAGCAGTTTCCATTTCATTTTCCATTTTCTTTTCTATTTGATTCTCCATTATTGGGGGGGATACTAGGAGTTTAGACAATGGCTCATACAGGTGGTGTACGTTCTTCTTTATCATCGCTCGAACTGCAAGTCGTTTCTGTGTTGGTTACAGGCCTGTGAACTGCACAAACATAGCACAACTCCCTAGAATCCCCCTAAAAGGCCTAAGGGCCCATATTAGGAGCCCGTAGTCTTAAGAACCTTCCAAGCGTTCTGTGTTTCGGCGTAAGGTTTCGAGCTTAGGATCTGGGATCAAGGATGCAAAGTGCAGGGTTTAGGGTTTGGGTTTTTTAGGGTTTGGGGTTTGAAGTTGCTGAGACGATCCTTTGCAAAGCCTATATCATTTTGGCGTCAGTGCAAGAAGTATGCACCCAGGCTCCTCTGAAACCTGGCAGGTTTAGGGCTTAGGGTTTGGCGAGATCCTCGTTTGGTTCCTGTTACAGGGCACTTCTCCATGAGACGCAGAAACTCGGTGTCTCGTGATGTGGCTGATCAACATACCGTTCTTCCAAGATGACACAGAGCCTGGCAGAAATTTCGCAACCAATCACCTCTGGACCTGTACTTACTGGTTCTTAGTAGGAAATAAGGGAGCTATATTACATAGAGATTAGACTGGGATAGCGTTCCCTTCTTCCCTACTAAGCACCAGTAAGACCTGTAAACCCCGGAACATGCGCTTCTGCCCACGTCACTGATGCCAGGCGTATACTAAATATGGACATAGCGTTCCTTAGGGTAATTTCGGTACCTACTAGACTTCATTATAGAAGCCCACGTCCGTGTCCCATCTGTGTTGAGGCTCATAGTCGGGCCTGTGTCAGTTTAGTGGACACACACGACACCCAAAGCCCTGACACCCGAGCCCCAAACCCCCCAAAACCCCTAAACCCTAAACCCTAAACCCTAAACCCCATATAACGACCTATGTAACCCTTAATTGGGTTTTGAGCCCAGTTGCAAGATGCCAACGAAGGTCAGTAGCCAGATATTGGTGATACCAGTGGCGTCTATCCTCAATGGGACTTAACTTGAGGTTTGGGGATTAGGGCTTAAACCCTAAACCCCCTAAACCCTAAACCCTGAGCCCTAAGGTTTGGGGATTAGGGCTTAAACCCTAAATCCCCTCAACCCTACACCCTTAACCCTAAACCCTGAGGTTTGGGGACTAGGGCTTTGGATTTAAGGATTGAAGTTTAGAGAACTTCAGCTTTCAGGCTTTTAGTGCCTTACCCAAACCCTTTCTACGGTACCTAGTTTTGTATGTTTAGGGTTTAGGGTTTAGGGTTGGAGGGTCAGGGGGGCTTACTAAGATAACTATGGTTACTATATGGGTTATAGGTTCCTACTTACTAAGTCCTCCTGACCCTCCAAATAGACACAAAGTTAGGTACCTTTAAGATGAGGGTATACGGGTTCTAGGTAGTTCGGTGAAGTCTTCAGATTTGTTGCGCTGGGGTTTGGGAAACCCTAGTTAGATAAGGATCCAAATAGCCCAACGTAGGTAATAGCGTTTAGGGCCTAGGGTTTATAGGGGTTTCGCGGCCACATGAAGATTTGTAAAGCTCGGGATTGTATAGGATTGTTGGTTGTTGAACGCATTGAGCCCTGTCTTAATTGTGATTTTGCTTGGGACTCATGCGCAAACTCCAAAACCAATTTTTTGCTGCCCGATACCCTTTGAGGCTCTCGCATTATAAGATCAAACTAATACGAACTCCCTAACAAGTGCAATGAGGATCTTCTAAGACCCACATCATAGTCATATGTGGTAGCGTCCCAAAATAAGGGGACCCCAATTTTGACCCCAATTTGCTATAATCCCTATTATGGGGAGCCCCAGAAAGGGTACCCCCAATTTTGGGAAACGCCTATGTAGAGGTTCAGGGGACCTAGCAAGTCAGCTTGAAAAGGAAGAACCCCGAATAGCAGCCGGCTTGAGTGTCTTTATAAGGGGGTTTCCCTAAATTAGGGTTACTTTGTTGAGGTCTCCATGATACGGATTTGGGGTCTATATAGGGGTCCCCTTAATTTGGGAAACTACCATAACTTGTCATCTGCTTACTAAGTCCCCTGAGCCTTCAAGTAGAATCCTGGAAGCTCCCACTCTCCTACGCCAAGAAGCACGTAGGCTGCAATGGTGTCCGCGAGACCAGTAGACAACATGCGCTTTCCTAGAAGGCCCGGGAGTTTTTCCAAAATTAGGGGTAACTTCTTGGGGGTCCCTATAATGAGGGTTATAGTATGTTGGGTTCTACGTTGGGGTTTCCCTCTATAGGGATAACCATATACCTTGGAATAAAGGTAGTAAAATATACGCTTCTGATGATTTTAGAGCCTGTTCCATAAAGTTGGAGCCCAGTTTCCCAGAACGACGCCACCTCCGATCCTGAGAGACCCGATTCTGGGCTCTGGCTGAGGAGTTAGCGGATTCTTGGGGCGTTCTAGATTCAGAGTTATACAGGGGTTTCTCAAAACAGGGACACGGTGGGGATGTGAGAAGTATTGGGCTGGCTGGGAGCTGAGGATTTTGAGCAAACATTTTTTAGAGCTTAAATGGACCAGGCTTAAGCATGTCCATGTTAAAGACCTGAACCCTAAACCCTAGCTCCGGTGTCCATGCACAGGCCCTACTTGAGACCCTGCACACGTGATCACGCTTGAACTTGAAATCCCCCAGCATGGAAGGATGGTTTAGGGTCAAGGGTTTAAGGCTTGGGGCTTGGAATCAACCATCTGGCAGGGTCTGATCTTTGGCGCGGTCAGGACATTGCACAGTAGCTCACGCCCAAAGGTTCCAGCCCCGTACAAGCTAAGTGTCCCTGATGCCAGTCACTTACCCACAAACAAAGGCCTTCCAGCAAAAAGGGTCTTGCATGTGAACTATAGTCTAAACTCCTAGTATCCCCCTTAACAACCCCTATACTAGTCCCTTACATAACCCCCTAAACCCTAAACCCTAAACCCTAATTAAAGAGTGTAGACTATGGCTCATGTGGACTTTGGCCCAAAACTGTTGGGCAGCATTGCGGCTCGTGCCTGAAAAAGTAGGAGCCTTCTTCAGTTTCTCCAGGTTTAGGGTTTAGGGTTTAGGGTTTAGTAACAATGGCCCAATCTACCCACACAAGGGCAACTGCTTGCACCCCTGGTCTTGCACATGCATCTCGCTGCAGTGTTCAGAATTGGAGGTTGGCTACCCTCCTCATACTTGAGGTAGGTTTGGATTTTGAAACTGCTGGATGCCTATCCCGTGAGCAATACAGCCCGCCCCCCCCCCCCACCCCCAAAAAAAAAGAAAGAAAAGAAGCTTGTCTAAAATCTTTCAGAAGGTCATCTTCCAGAAGAATGGTTCAGCACAGCTGGAGCTACCTTCGACCACGGGACCCTAGAGGAATCCGCAATGTCCGCTCACACAACCTTGTCAGGAAATGCGTATCTCTCTGTACCCTTGCCCAGCCTTAGCAAACTGATCCCTAACACCCTGAATCTGTCAGCTGGGCGACAGCATGATAATCCCCCAGTCCGCTTTCTGCGCTGTAGACCATGGCATCACACGACGGTTCCTCAGGTACAGGGCTGAGTGCGAGCGACAGGTTGAGGGTAGTTTGACAGCTTGGCTTCGCACACAGAGTCTGTCCTTTTTGACTTCACAATATAACCCATTATCGTAGTTTCCATTTTCTTTTCCATTATCCCATACATAACCCTATATATCCCTTTAAAGNNTCCCATTATAACCCCAATATTATAGTACGTCTTCACCGAAAACTTTGTTTCTGGGGCAAATCGAGATGCACAGCATGTTTGAGAGCTCGGCCTTAGTCATTGTAGTTCCTTGTGACAGCCCTTATCCAAACCTATAGCAGCTCTTTAGGGTTTAGGGTTTAGGGTTTAGGGCTATAGCCGCTGAGAACATTCCAAGCCTTCCATCAAATCCCCTAGTGATGCGATGCTCACTTTGCTTGGCTCTTTGTTGGGGCAGAGTCAGGATGATAAAGGGTTAACGACGTCTCAGAATTGGGCCCTTTTTGCTCCTCCATACGATCTATGCCTAGCATGTCCAAGCACCCAAATATTAGGGCTTTAGGTCCTAAATACTGTTGGGCTAATTGTTGCATTTGGGGCCTAAGAACCCATTTTTCGGCACTTGGACCCTTGGGGATATCAGATGAGCCCAACATCTAGCACCCGGCGATGCTTAGTGCCAGCAGCAAAGCCACGACTAAAACAGGAAGAGTTGATTTACCAAAGCTGAAAGTAAGAACTAAATCCCCAAATCCCTAAACCTTGAACCCTAAACCTTACACCCTGAACCTTCAGAATGAAAAGCCCCTGGACAGGCTTTGTGCTTGCTCCAGGCCAGGTCTCCCAGTGTCTGGTATCAAATACCTCAGCTGCGCATGAAAAGCGTAAAGCTGCTTGAATCTCTTCCTCTAAGCTTAGGAGTATGGGCCCCTAATAATGGGCCCTTAGGCCTTTTGGGGGGTTCTAGGGACCCTAGACCTTCGCTTTTGTCAGGGGTTTAGGGTTTAGAGCTTACAGGGTTTAGGGGTTAGAGGGTCTAGGCTTTAAGGTTTATAGGATTTACAGTTTACAGGGTTTAGGGTGCTTGAGGTTCCTGAAGTGTAGAACCTCATGACGGCAAATTTGTGGACTAAGTTTCAAGATGCGCGCAAGGAACCCAACATTCGCAAACAGCTGAAGCCCTGAACTCTCCTCCAAGAAATCCTACCCTGCCGCAAACAAACCCCGGAAACCGACATGGGCCCCTTCCAGAATATAGACTGGGTTGCTGCGAAGGAACTGAATAAGTTAAGTCACTATATTGGGAGACCATACTAATACTAATTACCACATACACTCATTATGGTAACTCAGCTGAGGTTCCTTGACAGCAACCCGGTAAACTCGAAACCCTAAACCCTATATAATCTTCATAAAACCCATATATCCCCTTTAAAGGCCCTAAACCCTAAGCCCCTAAACCCTAAACCCTAAAGCCTAAAGCTTTTGAGGGGTACCTTTTGGGCTTCCATGTGACGTTAGGGAAGCGTGCATGGCTTATTTCTTGTTTAGAGCCTGCACCCTGCACAAACCCTAAACATGCACCAAGCATGTGTCTAAGGGGTTTAGGGTCTAGGGATTTTGGGCTTGGGGTTTAGGGGTTTGAACGTTTAGGGTTTCAGGTTTCCAGTGTCGAATCATGCCTGCAGCCCTTAGGGCAGGCGCGTCCTCCCTGATGAGGCTAGCACTTTCCTGCTAGCTTCCCAGGGTAGGGGTGGGCAAAGGTGGTTAAGTGGTTGGTTCTGTTTTTTCCTTGTTTTAGGCGGGCATATACATCCGGTTCCTTTTTTGCTGAAATGAAGCCCCAAAACCCTAAAACCTGGACCCGAAACCCTGTACAGTAAGCTTCAAACCTATGATCTAAAACCCCCTAGAACCATACGCCCTGACATTCGGATGGGTTGTGCACCCTCTCCCGATGGGCGCTCAAGAATAAGGTCTAGGGATATATACACACTCACCAATGCTCGGCAGGATATGTACACAATTATCGACAGTAGAGGGAACCCGCCCTAAACTCTAAATCCGGAAGCCCCAACCAAATGCAAACCCTAGCCTCCAAAATTCATAAGCCCCGAGGCCAAAAACCCTAAACTGCTCCCAAGATCTACACCCTAAACCCTAAACGCTAAACCCTAAACCCTGAACCCTAAGGCTCCTTCAAACCCGAGAACCCCAGCAAGCTGTAAACTTTACTCCCTCCAAACTAACATGTAAGCCCTGGACCAAATTTGCAATACATCCCTTAATAGGTCCCCCCCAAAACCCTATATAGTCCCCTACAGGTCCCCCCAAACTAAATTTAGTCCGTAGCTCATGTAAGCTCCAAACAGAGCCCCATTAAGACGACCTGTCCCTTGCAAAGGCAGCTCTACTTGAATGCTCTTATAACCTACTTGAAGCTGGCTTATAAGTCTACTACTGGATTTGTGAGGTTTTGACCCCATTTTACAGGTAATTCGTAAATTCCATTCACCTTGAACGAAGAAGCCTAAGTCCTAAATTCTAAACCAGAAATCCTAAACCCTAAACCATGACTCCTGAACCCTAAATCCCAAACCCTAAATCATAAACCCTAAATCCTAAACCCTGATTCCTAAACCCTGATTCCTGAACCCTGATTCCTAAACCCTGATTCCTGAACAATAAATCCTAAACCCTGATTCCTACACCCTAAACCCTTGCGCAGGGCTTCAGTGGCCTCCAACTATGGTAAAGGGACTCTACTGGGAACCCCAAATAGGGAACCCCAAGAATATAGCAGGAATATAATGGAATATAACAACCCTGGTAGCTATATTCCTATTATATACCTACTATATTCCTAGGGTTCCCGGTTTGGGGTTCCCAGTAGAGTCCCTTTATATGGAGGTCCCAAACGCAATGGTATTGCGCCCAAAAGGACGGCAATTCCAGCTTTGAGCTTGCTTTCCAGCTCCTCTCACGGTTTAGGGTTTAGGGTTTAGGGTCCGGTGATTTAGGGTTTAGGGTTTAGGGTTTAGGTCCGGTGATTTAGGGTTTAGGGTGTAGGGTTTAGGGTCCAGTGATGCCCAATAACCATATTGCTATAGAAACTTACGATGTTGAAACCTTTTAGGGGGTTCACATGGCTATAAAATGAGGTTTAGGGTCCATATTGCTTTAGAAATTTCAGGTTTTGGGTTTAAGGTTGGATTTTGAAGTTGAGGGTTAACCATCGTATAATACAAACTTTTACGAGTTTAAGGTTTGGGGTTTAGGGTTAAGGGTGTAGGGATTACGGTTACGGGCTCAGGGTTTGAGGTAGGTTACGTTTATAAAGGAACCCTGAAACAAAACGGGTAAAAGAGTACCACTGCGCATCCTAGTTCTGTTATAGGATCTGATCTCTACAGGGTGGGGCCCTCAAGTTACACTACTGTACTTGTGAGTCCCACAACTGCAGCTTGCACGACTTTTCACCACACCTAACTGAATACAAACTCCGCCAGGTTCCCCCAGAATTAAGCCTATTCAGGGATGTGAAGTCGTTGCGTAGGTATCTGGTTGAGGTTGAGAGGCTCAAGCCCTAAACCCCGACCAAGGACCCCCAAAGCAAGTAGAATAATGGGCCAACCTAAACACCCAAAGTAGGTAAAATAATGGCCCAAAACCACTAGATATAGCCCAAAAGGCCATTATTCTACATACTTTGGGGGTCCAGGTAAAAAAAAAGGTCAACATGACCCCCTAGCGCCTTTGAGCCCAGGTAAGCCCTTAACCCATCAGGCTCAGGGAGGGCTGGGTTTTACTGGTTTAGGCCTTAGGGTTTCCTTTTGAAGGTTGAGTTGGGGCGAAGGCCTACGAAGGGATACAGGCTTTGGACAGCAAGCTTCCGCTTTAGAGTTCAGAATTGTAGCGTATACACTCCCCCAAATTAACATGCAAACCTATATAGCCCCCTTTTAGAAGGACTCTAGTCTTTGTAGGGCCTTTTTGGGTTTCCATGTTAGTTTCCGGGAGTGTACCTGGGTTACCGAGTCTCGGACTGCTCTTGAAAGTTGACATGTAGGCCGGAAGAAAAAAAAACATATCCCGTGTTTCCATGTAGTCCCTAAACTCTGAACCGCTTTATAAACTCCAGGAAGACTGAGTTCCTATCATTGGGCACTTAGGCCCTGAACCCTGAAACCCCTTAAGTAACCCTAAAAAAGCAACTGAAACCGCCTTGACCCCCTTAAACCCTGTGCATCCCGAAGCATCCAAGAACCCAATCCTGAACCCTTAACCGTGAACCCTAAACCCCACACCCTGATTTTGTATGGTAATCTGGTTACTGTGTATGAAGAGGAGCTGGACTGGACCCTAAACCCCAATCCCCACACCCTCAACTCTAAACCCCATACGCTAGACCCTAAACCCTAAACCCTGAACCCTAAACACTAGACCCTAAACCCTAAACCCTCAACCCTACACCCTCAACCCTAAATCCTAAGCCCTCAACCCCAACCCCTCAACCCTCGCCTGGTGGCCGGGACCGCCAGCCAAGGAGTAGATGGAAGGCACGATCCAAAGGGCCAGGGTGAGGAGGAAGCTTCCCATTACCACCTCAGGGATTACATAGGGGATATATTGGGATAATGGAAAAGACAATGGAAACTACTGCTTAGGGTTTAGGGGTTTACGGTTTAGGGTTTTGGGTTTACGGTGTGGCGTTTGTAGGGCTTAGGCATAGAAGGTCTCAGAATGTTGCGTTTAGGGCTTCGGGTTCTCTCTTAGAGTTTTAAAGAAACACCATACCCTCGCTTTTCGGAATAATAGTCTAACATATAGCCGCTCATTATATACTCCTGATCTTTAGGAGTGGGATCGTAGCAGCGCTTACGTGTCTAAATTCCATTTTGAGTTTCGGCGGGCTCGAAATGCAGCGTCCTATCCAACAGTGACGACACCATGGACCTAGAAGAACATTTCTCATCACGACCCTCTGCCGGTTCCTAGTTTGCCCGAGGCATCCAAAATAGCCAAGTAGGCACGGGGTACACTAAAATCTATGTCCTAAAGTAGACTCTAGAGCGCTCAGTAGATACCATTTATAGACTCCAGAGCCCCAAATGCTGGGTTGCTGTTCAGGAACTGAAGCTAATGTACCATAAAATGGATTTATAGTAAACAATAGGGTTTCCCTAAACCCTGCAATGTCTTTCCTTATCGCTTTTTGAGGCTTTCTTGTTCAGTGCTTAATCAGAACACTCCCAGGAAACACACACAGCCAGCTCATGCCCTGGAGTCTCTGAAGAAAATGGAAACTACTATAGTATAGGGTATAGGGTTTAGGGTTAGGCTTGTATATTGGGATAATGGAAAAGAACATGGAAACTACTATTTAGGGCCTCTTATAGTCCAGGACTGCGGCCTTCTCCCCTCGCGACCACGTGGTAGGATGGGAGCTATGCAGCACCTGCACGTTGGCAGCTATCTCTGGTCGATAGCAACAGAACCTCAGATGCAGAGATGTCTGGAGCATGCTTCAATTTAATAGCTCGAGGTATCCTGAGCACGAGACAATAATTATGTCACAGCATGGCAAAAGAGCAACAACAAAGTTTGCCAACCACCCCTCAAACTGAAGACAGTCCTTCAAAAAAAAGAGGAAACCAACTGCACCATTCAATCATGGAGGCTGAAAAGCAACCATGCCATATGAAGGGGCATTAGAGGAATTAGTATACAATGGTTCCAAGAGAACTGAACACAAATATGGGCAACGCAGCCCACAACCCCAAACCCATTCAAACATTTACGTCGCCCTTATACACATACCCTATAGACCTCGTGCACATTCCTTGCATGGCTCGGACTCCAAAAGTACACGCAGCCTGGCAGCAGAACACTGTAGCACACCACTGTCACCAGCAGGGCCTTACAGGGCAATTTTAGAACCTACGGCTTAAGATATCAGACTTCCAGGTTTGGGGCTGAAGATATAGGATTGTTTGGGGTTTAGGGTTTAGGATTGGGGGGCCGAGGCATGGGGTTTGGGGCTAGGAAGCAAAACAATCCAGTTACGACCCCACAGTTCCCTGTTTCTCGTGGTATAGATACCTATAAGCACTGTCACACAATGATAGATACATTCAGCTCCTGACTGTCATTATTACAGAAATATATATCGGTCATCACCCATTTTCTCACATGGCTTTTATGATGGATATTTAGTCCCAGAGTACAGTAAGGCTATAGGTACCCACAATTACAACTTTGGGGACTGCTAGTGCACCGAGATGAAGGTGAGACTGCTAGTCATTCACCCGCCAGGTATCCACTTATGCTTACTATGTGTCCTGTGTAGAACTCCCTGCGCAGTGTCTCTAAGCTCTACACAAAACCCCATCTGCTGGAGAAGGAATCTCTTGTATGGTCCTCACAGGTGGGAACCACACATGTCACCCACCAAGCTGAAGTCATCATCGAAAAGCCCGGGTTACACTAGCGCTTCCCTAGTGCAACTACATTCACCTGAAGGCTTTGGGGGACAAAACGACTTGCTGTTGGGATTTGAGCCTTTAGGGTATGGGTTCTACGGTTATGGGATTGGGCGGCTCGGTAGGACCCCCAAAAAAAAATTGACTTCCTTAAAGCCTTAAAGTCATCTTTCCTCCGCCAGTGGAGCACATGCTCGGATGTGCCCATAGCTCAACCTCACGACCTGAAGGCCACAGGAGTAATCCAAGCTGTCTAGGTACACCCCATATAGTGTAATAAGCACATCGAGCCGACAGCCTAGCCTTCCTTAACCCTTAATTGGTAACACAGGACCCCGGAAACGCCGCAAAAATATGGTTTGAAACTTAAGCTGAATGGGTTCCATGTTAATCGCTTCCTCCACCTTTCCGGCAGCCCTGAGATATTCCCTTTTAGAGCCCACATGTGTTGCACAGCGTACTTGAGGGGTAGGGGTGTGATTTGGTATGGGGGGATACCTATAACTCCCCTGAACCACTACGACAAAGCCCAAAGAGGCCGCCAAACGTGACGTGCGCTAATTACAGTCAATACCAGTTAGGGTGCCAGGCTTATGTAGACATGGGTATACCCCAAACTCTAAACCCTATATACATGCATGTACTTATTTATTATCTATGTATGAAACTTGCTACCCTAAGGAGCCCTATGCCAACCGCCAACATTCCCGTGGTAAAGGCAATACCTAAACCCTAAACCCTAAACCCTAAACCGTGTGCAGGTCGTGTGCTTCCAAGTGGCAGCTGGCACGCCAAAGGCCAGCCAGCTGACGAAACCGATGTGAACCCCTGCGGCTCAAGGTCCGTAGCACTTAGCACAACGGTTTAGGGGTTTAGGGTTTAGGGTTTACTACAAGTTAACTTTTGGGTACCCAACATGGGGGTTCCTCGAAATTAGGGGTACGTCTTTGGGGGCCCCTATAATAAGGACTATAGTATTTTGGGGTCTAAATTGGGGTCCCCTTGTTTTTGGGAAACTACCACATAGGTATGTAAGGGAATCTCAAACAGTTACGGGTCTCAGTGGTTCAGGCTAAGTGCCAAGGAGAGGGTTTAGGGTTTAGGGCCTCGCAGTTGCGGACGGTAGTGCACTCACCCTCCCCAAGATGAACATGGAGGCTCAAATATGGGCTCCGTTTTTATGGCAGTAGTTTTTGTAGTGCCCCGTCTGGGCTTCCAGATTAATTTCAAGGAGAATCAGGTTTTCAACGCGGCAAGTAAATTTATCTAAACCCTAAACCCCTAACTAAGCCCTAAATCCCGCACCCTGAACCACAGAAACTGAAAGACAAAAAACAAAAATGGCTTGGCAACCTCATGTGGAAACTTCTTCCCGTGCCTCCGGTCCAAATATGTTCAGCAAAATGTATAGAAGTGCTATAGTTATAGGTATTGCGGTATAAGGGCTCTCAAATTCTGGAAAAACACGGCGAATTGTTGGGGCTTCTATTTTGCACAAGACATCATTGTTCTGAGACATAACCACGCAGAGCCCCTCCCTGCTCCACTTGCATGTGAGTCATGTTGAGCTCTTCTATACCTAGTTTAACCCCAAATTATACAGAATAGTGGTCTTTTCTGATCGTTATGGGTTTGAGGCCGATATTGTACTTAATTACTTCTCAGGTCCAGTTAGTGCTTTGCATAATGTGGTCGGCGGAAACTTGGCACAAACGACGGAAGTATCAAAGGCACTCCTTGGCACGTCAGCACTGATTTGTGTGAGCTACGGCCAATACTTCCCAGATAATTCGTGGACATGGGTTCCTTGGTGGGGACTATATTAGGAACTATACTAAATTACAAGAGGCACCCCGCACCCCTGTCCACCGCTAAGGGTGACTGAATGACCCTGACATGGACAGTGGCTCATATGATGAATCCCTTAACCTTCAACCCTAAACATGTGAAGTATAGTTTAACCTCCTCGTATCCCCCTTAATAACCCCTATACCCTATATAACCCACCCTGTCACCCCCTTTAGGGAGGTCAGACCCTAAACCCTCAACCCTAAACCCTGAACCCTAAACCTTAAATCCTGAACCCTGCGTCTAAACCCTGAACCCTGAACCCTAAATCCTAATCCCTAGACTAAACCCTAAATCCTGAACCCTAAACCCTACACCCCTGTGTGAAAATGTTCCTCCTGCCTTCCTCGCCAAGGTATCTCGTCACTACGAGGTTCGAGGGTGTACCGACCAGGGTTCCTCTGTTGATGCTATGAACGGTTAAGGGTATAGGGTTTAAGGTTTATAAGGGTAGAGAATAAGGGAATATATTCGGATTATATAGGGATAATGGAAAAGAAAATGGACACTACTATAGTAGAATAGGGTATATAATAGGTGTTTCTAAGGTTGACACCAGGGGCCCCTAGAATCCCCCTAAAAGGCTTAAGAGCCCATATTGGGGCCCATACTTCTAACCTTAGACTGTAAGGGTTTAGGGCTAGGGGTTTAGGGCTTTAGGGTGAACTACCCTAATTGTCCAAGTACCCCAACCATGGGGACATGCTATAATCTCATTTGTATTTGGGACCTAAAGCCCTGATATTTTAGGCCCCCAGATACTATAATCTCCATGGTATTGGGGACCTGGAGACCTAAACCTATACCCTAAACCCCAAACCCTAATTTGGGTTAGTCGGACCCTCTAATGTACTCAGGGCTCTGCAGGGAGCATTTGAGGCTTCTATGAGGATTGTGTGCCTAAAAGATGTTAAACCCTAAGCCCTTGGGTGTAGGGTTTAAGGTTTAGGATAGCCCATGCAGCGTGTCGTAAGTTGAGCATTCAATCTCGCAGGGCATAGACCAAACTGACAAAATTCAGGGCACAAAAAGGTTGAGGGTGTAGGGCGTACGGTTTAGAGTTGGTAGTTTCCCTAAATAGGGGGACCCCAATACAGACCTCAATATACTATGGTCCTGGTTATGGGGACCCCCCAAAATGGTACCCCTGATTTTGAGAAACCCACATTTTGAGGTTTGCACCCCCAAGATGGGTTCATACACGCTACTGTCATATAGACCATCTGAGCTATAGTCTAAGTTCTTGGTATTTACCTAAATAGCCCCGGTAGTAATCCCTCATATAATCACCCATATAAACCCCTTTAAGGAGTTTAGACTATAGCTCATATTGCTCTTGATGGACCTTTTAGGGTTCACTCTGCCCCGAGGAAGTGCGGCTTCTGTGGCCGCAGCCTCTTCAAATTTCTACGTGGATGATCTTTTGACTTAGTAAATTTAGTTACTATCAGGGACATAGAAGCTCAACAACAATGGATATGTGTAGGGGCATACAGGAATTATATGAACCATAGTCTAAACTCCTAATATCCCCCTTAATAACCCCTATAGTAGTCCCCTATATAATCCCCTATATAACCCCCTTTAAGGAGTTTAGACTCTAGCTCATATAGGCATATATAATCCTAATGGATAATCGAACCCAAAAGAACTTTAATCCAAGCGTATAAGACACCTGTGAATGCTGGACACAAAGAGTTGCTGCTAGGGTTTAGGGTTTAGGGGTTTAGGCTTTAGGGTTTAGGGGGAATGGAGAAATATATCCTCATAGTAGACTCTGTATCACCCTCTATAGCACAGAAGTTTTTTTTCTTTGAATTCCCACATTTCCTGGTAGCAAGCAGCAAGATAGCCCAGAGCCCTAAGCCCCTGTTTTCCATTTATTTGTCCATTTTCTTTATTCTCCATGCGGTTCCCTAAACCCTAAACCCTAAACCCTAACCCCTCAGCCGGTGCGGCCAGCCGCCTCCCCCAAATCGTGTATAACCTAAAGCGGGCTGGACCCTCCTGCACGTGCAGTATCCAAAGGGTTCATGTGAGCTTTAGTCTAAACTCCTTAAAGGGGGTTATATAGGGGATTATATAGGGGAGTATTATAGGCCTTATTAAGGGGGATACTAGGAGTTTAGACTATGGTTCATGTACCTATACAATATACCCAACTATGTTACATGTGTACCTTAGGGCCTAAATTTGTGAAACCGGTGGACCCTTAGGGGCATCCATGCTATGGGGCATGAAGCAGTAGATAACTAGGTCAGCGTCGAGGAGACAAATGCACTGTGCACCTGAGGTGCACGCACCTCAAGCAAGCAACCCCCTTAAACCCTAAATCCCAGACCCTAAACCCTGAACCCTAAGGAGCTTATCCTGAGCCCTGTTGAAGTGCTTAGGCTCTACGTACCTCCTATGCATATCCCTTAAAACCCCAAAGGCCTGGGCATCATTTGAAAAGCTCCATACCCTAAACCCTATAAACCTATAAACCCTAAACCCTATAAACCCCGAACCCTAAAAACCCAAAATCCTACACCCTGAACCCTATAAACCCTAAACAAAGACGGGACTCCCATGCCCCCTGAATTGCACGCGAAGGCCACCGAGAGGAGGCTGCCTGTTCAACTTCAAAGATCCAGGTTCAGGGTTTAGGGTTTAGGGTTTAGGGTTTAGGGTTCAGGGTTGAGGGTTTGGGATTTGGAGTTTATAGGGTTTAGGGTTTGTGATTTAGGATTTATCGGGTTTAGGGTTTGGGATTAAGGATTTGTCGGGTTCAGGGTCTGTAGCATTTGGGGTTCATAGGATTTAGGGCTTAGGAATGAGGATTCAAGGTTTAGGGATTGGGGTTGAGGATTTAGGGTTTATAGGGTTTAGGATCTGGGATTTAGGGTTTGGGGTCATAGGGTCATAGGGTTTAGGGTTGGGGGGGTGGGGAATATAGGAAAGAATCAAGCGGATACTGGAATGGAAACTGTGTTTATATGGAAGGGGGGGTGTATATTATAGGGGACTAATCCCTTCTTAAACATCCCTCCCGCCACGACTAACTCCTAAAGCGCAAGCTCCAGACGGCATGTTAGACTCTCCCTATCAGCCCATAAAAGTTCTTACATATTGGGACATATGGAAGTTGATCTACGGGTCCAACCCTAAATTCAAACTACTAAACGCATTTTCTACATGGGCCGCAATAATCCCTGAAAGGACGTTTGGGTAATTGGCGGGAAACCGGAAGCCTAAATCCTGGACTCCTTTAAGGGGGGCTTAGGGGTTTAGGGTTTAGGGTGGGTTAGGGTTTAGGGTTTAGGGTCTCAGCCCTATGATTCAATGATTCAAGCAAAAAAATGGAGGCCCGTGCCTGTGAGAGTCTGCTGCGCTTGCTTCGTCTGCAGTGGCCTGCGAAGAGAAGGGTTTTACCCTAAACCCTAAACCCTAAACCCGAAGGCCTAAACCCTAAACCGGGGGTTTAAGGTTTGGGGTTGCCTCTCAGGTCTCTCATTCCTCTTGGTTTCCCCAAGCTTCTTCCGTAAGCACTTGCTAAAACTATGAAATTCAGGGTTCATATCGAGCCCTGAGCCATAAGTCGGACGATTGTCCTCATACTCCTCCTTTCCCAGAGGGTCCATGTACCCAATAATTAGGTACTTGGGATTTGGGTAATAGTAATTATAGTACAGGTTTAGGGTAAGTATATGATTATTAGGTACTTGGACCCTTAGGGTTTGAGCTATGGTCTGATCCCACAGTAGTCCCCTATATAATCGCCTGTATAACCGCCTCTAAGAAGGTTAGACTATAGCTTCTACATTCATTCCCGCCCGTTTGACAAATGCCCCCCCCCCCCCCGGTGCCTTGCCGGAATGTCTAAGCCCCCCACTTAACTCGAGGAATTCAACCCTAAATCCTAAACCCTAAGTAACTCAACATGTTTAATCCCCAGCCCAGACTCATACTACAGCTTGGGAAGAGTGCCTGTTGCGCACTGCTCCCATAGACCGCATCACGATCGGGGTGAGGATGTAGGTCGCTCCTTCCATTAAGGGTTACAGCCGGGGCGATAACAAAAGCGTGGGATTCGGGGCCTTAGCGTTTGGATGAGCCTTCTTGTACTACTTGTACTATGTGTCAAGGTTTATTCTTCTCCTCATGAGTTTCACGCTGATTGCAGAGGAAAATACTGCTAAGGCCTACCTGGCGGTAGCGAGCCATGTCAGGAATGCATTTAGACACCCCAGCGGCTACGCAACTCCGTGGTTGTGAACATAGGGTAATATAGGGATAATGGAAAGAAAATGGAAGCTAATATTATGATGGGGTTATATAGGGGCTATAGAGGGGGTAATGGAAAAGAAAATGGAAACTACTAGAGTATGAGCACAACTATTGCAGGCATCTAAACAGTATAATAGTGGCTTACTGGCCAGAGCTAAATGTCCAACTGTTGACCAGGCTCGAGGTTCTTTAGTTTAGGGTTTAGGGTTTAGGGTTTAGGGTCTAGGGTTGAGGGTTGGGGGGTTAAATTTAGGGGCTTCAGAAGGTTTAGAACTTATCGACTTCGTCATGAGATGTTTGCGCTCCTCTGAGTTACACATTTGAAAAAGTAGGGCCTTCATCTTGGCATGCATTTCAAGGAAATTTGGAAGCCGAATATAGATACCCTAGAAAGCAACTCTAACTTTTAAAAGCGTAGACCCAGTCTCAGAAACTAATTACTCATGTCATACAGTATGACTCATAACCCTACACACCCTTGTAATCCTACATATCCCTATAGCTCTTCAAAGTACCCACATCCACTCCTGTATTCGTGATCCACATCGAGAGGAGACAGCCAGCAATCATGGTCGCTCCGCGCAAGCGGGATGGATTTGTGCCCACCTGACGGGTGTTTATTTCGGGTGGCCGAACCAAGTAAAACAATGTCCTTCCAAAAGCCACTATATATACCCGAAAGCAAGATTGCTCTACTGTAATCATTATACTACTCACCTGACATGAAGGTTTAAGGCTTACCGTAGGTCCCTAGGAAAAATGTAAAGATATGTAGGGCTCAAGTTTGAGCACTAAAGCCCTAAACCCCAAACCATCAATCATGAACCCTAAACCGCCTAAACCCTAAACCTTTTATCCTAAACCCTTAATTCTAAATCCTAAACCCTTTATCCTAAATCCTAAGCCCTTTATCCTAAACCGTGATTCCTAAACCCTAAGACCTAAGCCCTTGAGGTTGAAGCTCTTGGGTTCAGGGGTTTCTCAAAAGAGGGCCGGCTATCTTTGCGGAGCCTAGGGATATGTTGGAAACGATGGGGTCTCCTCACGGATTGCGAACTGGGTAATCTTGAAAAACCTCCGGTCTGAGGCACACTTTAACCCTGAATTCTAGGCCAGTTTTGGACTCGAGGGTCTTGAGGCTCTTACCCTGATCCATGCAGTCTACAGCCCCACACCCAAGGTGGCCTGAAGTGTCAATGGGGCACGTGCAAGGCAGATAGGCACGAGGAGTCAAGCGCCTCTTCCGGAAAAGTGGATAGAAGGATACAAGGGGAGGGGCTAAGTAAGGCAGATAAAGCCTTCTCCGGGGGTGGGGTGAGGGGATACGCATACAGATTGAATCTATGAAGCTTCTATGGCTCGCCGGAGATATAGAGGGTCTCCGGGTGCGACTGTCATGGATGCTCTGGTACTCGGACTCAGCGGAAAATGGTTTGGGCATGGATGCTCTAGTAATCGGACCTAATCGGACTCACTGGAAATTGAGTGCTGTTATGGTTTGGACATGGATGCGCTAGTAATCGGACTCACTCGAAGATGAACGGTACTATGATTTGGGCATGCATGCCCTAGTCAGTGGTACCTGGAGAAGAATATAAGTTATCATGGTTTGGGCGCGGGTGCTCTGGAAGTCTGGTAACCGGACTGACTCTCAAAGGTCAGCAGAGGCGCCAAGAACCCCCTTTAAGACTGTAACACCGAAGAAGCTTAACCGTAAACAAATCCAACGTTAGAACAACTGCCTGCAGATACGTATGTATAGATATATCCACATAAACACATACACCCATATACACACATACATACATATATATAAATATACATACATACATACATACATACACACATACACTTTTGTACATATGTTAGTTGTCCCAAAGAGGGGGACCCCAATGAAGACTATTATGAGGACCCCAAAAATAAAAAGGGCCCCGCAATTTTGGGAGACCTTCGGACCTAACCCTTACATACCCCCTATATCGTGTTTAAAATGAACCCTAAACTCTGAACCTTAACCCCCAGGTCCTAAACCCTAAACCCCTGGAACCCTAAACCCAAACCCTAAAACCCTAAACCCTAAAAACCTAAAACTCTAAAACCCCACAACCAGAACCCTAAACCCTAAAACCCTAAAACCTTCAATCCTAAACCCTAAACCCTAATACCCTAAAACCAAAAACCCTTCAACCCTGAACTCTAAAACCCTAAGCCCTGAACCCCTCACTTGATGCCAGAGCCACCCATCTGCACGAGGCGACGGCATCAGCGAAGCGGTAGTCCAGGCCTCATTGCAGCCCTACGGGATTAGGAATTAGGGTTTAAGGTATAGGATTTAGGGTTCGGGATTTAGGGTTTAGGGCTTGGGATATTCGATTTAGGGTCTAGGGTGTAAGGACTAGGGCTTAGGGTTTAGGGATTAGGGTAGGAGTTTGGGGTGTAGGGTTGACCTACGCCCTAAGACCTAAACCTCCCACGCATTGTACGGCAAGCTGAGACCCCAGCCATGTCGTTCCATGGCCAAAGCGATCATGGAGCTTCCGAACAGCACCTAATGTAGACCCCTAATTAATAAACCCCCTCCCGATGATAGTAGGGATCCTATTATATTACGGTCCTTAAAAGGAGGGGGTTTATTAATCAGGGGTCTACATTACTGTACCCGCAGGACTGACGCTTCGCAGCTGAGGGTTGCTTCGGTTAAAGGGAATTCGAAAAAGATCACAACACAGTACTCCCCCAAAACAACAAAACACACACACACACATATGCGCTGTTGCGCAATGATGAATTCCGGTAAATCCAAGACCCTAAACCCTCAACCCGCTGTTTAAGGCGGAGGGTTTAGGGTTTAGGTTGGGGGGGGGCAAGGAGTGTAGAGACCGAAGCTTGTAGCACGCGGCTCGGAGTGTAGTATACTATAGGTCTATAGGTTGTCATTCCCCGAGACCTAAATGAAAATGTTGTTATGTTTCATCAGTCTTTTGGAAGGTATTCCAACGGAAATGAAAATCAAGGACAATACAACAATAAGGAGGTTATATGGGAACGATACGGACTATTGCTATGAAACTCAAACTAAATTCCTATCATAATAAGGAATCCCCTTACTATCTACCCATATGATGGTAGGTCCAACCCTAAGCCCCAAATCCTAAATCAACACCCGTTTAGGGTGGCCCTAAATCCCAGACCCTAAGCATCGGGAATCCTTCCGTTTTCTACATCGTCCCACCACCTAAGGCTCCACAGCCATCCCCCATGCTACGCATTTGAGGGCTTACGGCTTTGGACTTAAGGTTTAAGGTGTAGGGCTTGGGGTTTAGTGGCTTGTAAGGTTTAGGGTGTAGGGTGCAGGGCTTAGGGTGTAAGGTTTACGGTGTAGGTTTTAGGGTTTAAAGTGTGGGCTTTAAAGGTTCATGAAACTTCTTGCGTAGGTGACCCCAGCTATGAGTAATTTACAACCCAAGAGCAACGTAGCTACTAAGTCCAGCAAACAGTGAACTCTACACAATGAACCTTGATCCACTATATATATATAGATATCCCTATACTCTAGGCCCCTTAGAGGGACTCAATTGAAAGTGGTCACTATAAGCGTTCAAGTACACCCCCATGTTCCCTACGAGTTGGTCTTTGTCAACCTTGACTTTTCCCTGAAGACGGGGAGACAAGGTTTAGGCACCCTTGAAAGGGGCTGTAGGTGGATATGGAAGGGGAATGTGGGGACTATGTAGGGATAAAAAGGGTTGGGAGTTCAGGGTCTAGGGCTGTATGGGGAAGATCAATTCGGTGGGATTAGTTCTGGTAGGGGAGCAACGTGAACCTTGAAATTGCGTGACTTAAACGCAATCTGCGAGTGAAGTACTGAAAAGTGAAAAGTTACGGACCGCACACGCAGTGGCAGATCCATCCGCATACAGTACTTGTACTCCTCGGCCGCTGGAAGCACTCAGCCCTCCACTCATCGAGGTGTTCAGTCATGTTTTTTTGTCCGCGCAAAGCGCTGAGGCCGGATGGCTTTCTTGATCCTTAAGCTGGACGTGTTTGTCGTTGTCGCAACTGAGCAAGTGAGTGATCCACGCAGCGGGCGTCTTTGCCACAAATTTGCGCTGCATCTGGAGACTTTTCCACGTGCATTGGGTTTGGTATGCTTTCTGTATTGGAGCCATAGAACAGACCCTAAGCTCTAATCGCTGACGATGCAAAGCATCCTGTGAACAATTTGCTATCGCTAAGGAGCAGAACTGCGACCGCTAGCCTACATGGCAAAATTAGTGGACCCTTAACCCTACCCGGAGGGCCAAGGGATGCAAACAAGTGCACATATGACAACTGTACGCCGCATAAAAACTCCAGCTATCCCCACTATCCCGAAACCCTAGGCTTGCTTACTAAAGCTCCCCCTAGCCCTCCTCCCTCCTAGTAAGGACGTTTAAAGCCTTTCTGGGACTTGGGCCTTGTGCCCGCGAAAGCCCTCCAACCTTGAAACCGGAGGTGCGAAACCCACCGACGCTGGACTAGGGCTTCAGGCTTTCGGAGCTTCCAGAAAGTTAAGGTTCCCATTTCCCGGGTCCTTATAACAAGGATTCTAATGTTTTGGGAGTATAGAAGGGGACCCCAATGTTCGTAAGCACCTGCATTACATTCCTCCTACAATGTGAACTATGCAAAGTCTACGTGTTTTGCCAGGAACCCTAAGCCCCGTGCCACGCCCTACTTGGGCTAACAAATTTGCGTAGAGGTAGAGGGACTCTCTGCGTGCACGCGGCTGGTACGAACACCCTTTGTGACCCTGATTACGCTAAACCTTTGATTAGGGTTTAAGGTTTAGGGCTTAGGGTATTGTAGTACGCTAGGGCCATGCAGAATATTTGCTACCCAATGTATCAACAGAGACCTGATGCGGAAGTCCTATATGGACACAGTAAACTCTTTTCCAAGATAAGTCCTGCGCCGCGTATGTACAGCCACTCTGTTTTTCTCGCGCGGCGCCTGCTGCGATTATCCTCCGGCGCACGCAACACAAGTGGCGCGCCTTGGACACAGCATTTCTGATTGCGTGCGCTCTTTTCTGGGACCCTACAAAGAACGCTGATGGCAGTTTGGGGCTGATGCGCCGCTGTAGCAATCCTTATGTAAAGATCCTGTAACTCAGACCCCTGCTGGGCCATGACCCAGTCCTCGACAGTTGAGGCCAATCCGCACAGGTCCCACCAGTCCTGGTTCTGATCCTTTGAACGCAACATAGCCCTCATTTCAGATTAAGTTGACATAAAGACGAGCAAGCCTGGACGTCAAGGCAAGCGTACGCTTGCAGCATCTCCTGTCGAGCTAGATCCAGTCGACCTCGTGCGAAGGTGAGCAATGTGTCAAGTTGCGTCGCGTCGTGCGAAGGTCCTGACCGGTGTCTATGGCGCGAAGCCACCTACTCACCAGGGACAGCATCCTGTAAGTGTATACCTCGGCTGGCGCAACAGCAACACAATTCTGTAGTTCATGATTAAACCGCCTGGGGTCTGTGCATCCATCGACGCGACTGCTGAGGGGACGGTGTCTCACGCGTTTGGCGCTTTCTCACTGTCCAGCGGCAACTTGTCGAATGCGGGCGTGCGCAGCTTGCATGTGGATGTTAGACGCAGGCTTGTTACATCAACCATTGACTTTGCACTGGCGAGTGAATGGTGATGCTGGCTGACGTCACCCTTGAGTGAGCGCAAGCTGCCACTCCGAATAGCAAGCAAGCTTGATGGCATTCAGCAAGTGGAGCCAGTGAGCTGAGCAGCCTTGCAATCCCTTCTCTGGCCTTGACTGATGCCGCACTCTTTTTTTCGACAGCCTGCCATAGCTCCGTATCGGAGTCTGAGGCGGTCTCGACCCTCACTGGAGAACCACCCAGCAAGAGTCTAATTGAATGCGACGCGTGCTTTGCGATATTTTACCGCCGACTGAAGGCGGGGGTTAGATTCGCTCCAGTCTCTGTCGTTCTGGAATCTCACAACCTGGATCTTTCGGTGACGCGGTACCCACAATCGTATAGAGTCTGAAGGTTGTACGCGTTAGGTGATACCCCTTAATGTTTTTCCACGAGTCCTAAACTATCGTTAATCATACCTCAGGGTTACATGATGCTAGAAATGAAAATGCTTCCTGAGGAGGCTACAGAATGCGTCCCCCAATATAGCACCAATGTGAACCAATGTAGTTTCTTGGAGCTCCTAGACAGATTCCCTATGAACAGGGCGAGCACCCTGGTTACGTGCTAAAATTATAAACCCATGAACGACTAGAGTTGTAAATCCCTTAACATCCCTTAACTACAAGCCATGAAACTTTCAATTACACTTCTCCCCCATGCCCAGAGCCTATGTAGGGGGCCCCTGCCCGCAGGTGAAACCCTAAACCCTAAACCCCTAAACCTTAAAACCTAAACCCCTAAACCTTAAATCCTAAACCCCTAAACCTTAAACCCTAAACCCCTAAACCTTAAACCCTAAACCCCTAAACCCCTAGACCCTAAGCCCCTCAACCCTAGACTCTTCGAGCCTAGCTTCTTCATGAGAGTAGGATGTTTTTGGTGGTTGAGCCTAGCAAAATTATACTCCTTATACAGAGGAGTATGCCCAAAAGGAGGATGGAATCTAATTCTTGGGAATATGGTATTCTTGGACACCAGCCGGTCATTTCCGTCAAGCATTGAGCACTTGGGCGGGGAATATAATATCCCTAGATAAAACCCTCAACCCTAAACCCTAAACCCTTAAACCCTAAACCCAAAAACACTACTGATTAGGGCTTAGGGCTTCACTTCTAAGGTTGGATACTATCCCTCCCAAGAAGCACAATATGGGCCCATTTGAGTAATATTCAGGTTATATTGGGGTTATATTGGGGTTTAATGGAAAAGAAAATGGAAACTACCATAATAATGGGTTATATGAGCGGTTGTCAAAATTCTGGTCCCTTTTTTGGTACCCCAAATGGGTTTAGGGTTTAGGGTTTAGGGTTGAGGGTTTAGGGGGGTACCCTAAATATTGGGTGCCGTATTATAATAGGAATCCAAAAAGGGACCATAATTTTGACAACCACCCATATGAGCTATAGTCTAAACCCCTGGCTTCCCCCTCAAAAACCCTTTTAGTCCCCTATATCATCCCTTATATAATCCCCTTTAAGGAGTTTAGACTATGTCTTATACAATCCGGTACCTCGCGGGGATGGCATTAAGGGTTTAGGGCTTAGGGCTTAGGGCTTAGGGTTTAGGATTTAGGGCTCAGGGTTTAGGGTTTAGGGCCCTTACTTCATACAAGGACACTTGGCTCTAACCAGCCGGCAACTGAAGCATTTACACAACCCATGGGTTAAGGGTTTAGGGTGTAGGGTTTCCCTCGCGTTTACCTGATCTACCTTGCGGTAACTTCTATGTAGCTTAGTATATACACCCCCATCCAGCCGAAGCTTGGTCACAGCATGACATGAGAAGTGGACACAACAACACGGACAATCATCACCATAGTTGCAACGCTATATGTACAACCGTCTAAACTCCTCAAAGGGGGTTATGGTAGGGGATTTTTTGGGGAGAGTATTATTGGGGTTACTAAGCAGGATCCTAGAAGTTTCTAGACTATAGCGCATGAATACATATGTAAAAATATGTGTATATATATATATATGTCTCAGCAGTTTGCTCTCGGTTCGAGGTTTTAGGCTTTTGGGCTTAAGGTTAGCAGGTAGCTTTAATGGATCGTAACAAATCACCATTGTTTTGCCCAGGCGCAAGCGTTAAGTTGCTCATGTAGGGGCTCAAGGCGTCCTCCAACGAGCACACACCAGAGAGGTAGAGCATAGGCCCGACCAACATACCAGTGATGGGTATGGGAAGTACCTCGCAAATCCTGGGCTCTGGGTGTTAAGGAGTTTGGGGTTTAGAGTTTAGGGTTTGGGGATGTAGGGTTCAGGCTTCAGGTTTAGGGTTACAGGTGCTGGGCTCTTTTTCCTCTCCGTCCTATGGAATGTGGTGTCCTCACACTCCTCCCGGACACTCCTGTCCCGCACTCACTACAAAAAGCCTAAACACTTAATCAACCCTAAACCTTGGGTACTGCCCCCGCTGACTAACAGTTCGATAATAGATATAACATGGTTATATACAGCCCTTAATAGGATCCCTAATATGGACTGTTACCGGGTGGGGGCAGTACCCAACCTAAACCCTAAACCCTAAACCCTAAACCTTAAACCCTAAACCCTAAGCCCTAAGCCCAAAGCCCCACCTTGGCTTTCCAACGTAATTCCATTTTGGATCTGGTATAGGATTCCTGTTCAGACACCCCAAAAAAGGTACTACATTGGAGGGTCCAGGTAAACCCTAAATCCCAAACCCCAAACCCTAAACCCCAAGCCCGAAACTCTAAACCCTGAAACCTCCTGAAACCCTCCGAAACCCTGGTAAACCCTAGCCCTGCTAAAACATGCTCCCTCCGAAAGCCCAAACAGGCTGCAGGCAGCCGACAAGCGACTCCAAGACTAATAACAGGAGTCACAGGGTCTAAGGTTTAGGGTTTATAGGGTTTAGGGTTTAGGGTTTAGGGTTGTAGGGCAGTAGTACCTGGACCCCCCAGGTATGCAGAAGAATTGTCTTTTAGGCTGGTTTTGGTGGATTTGGGCCCTTATTTCACCTACTTTTGGGGTCCAGCAAATGGTAGTAGAAGGCAATGATGATAGACATGTTCATAGCCGTGCAGTATAGGGTACGTATAGAAACCAGGACAGACTAGGATCCCAGTAACCTAGGACAAAATCTGCCCAAACCCGATACCCCAAACCCCCCTTGTTGGTACTGCCTGGTTTCATAATCATCCCTGCTTTCCCAAAAGAGCGGAACCCATCAAAAACAAATGCTCCTGAAAAAGGATTCAGCATCCACATCGTAGCCCTCAGCATTGCAGAGAGATCCAACTAAGGGGTAAGAGTGTTTATTTTTTTTGTTGTCTGGTCTTTTTTGTTGTTTGGGCTTTTCGGGTGTCATTTTTTTTGCTGCTTGGGCGGGGGCGTGTTTTTTTTTTGCTGTTT
>CAJNIZ010030646.1:39429-52087 GCA_905231905.1 Symbiodinium pilosum
TTTGCAGCCCCTATGCTTCTGGAATTGTGGACACTTGAGAGCTGCAAATGTGGAAATGTGGAAATGTGGAAAGTTAGAGGCTGCAAATGTGGAAATGTGGAAATGTGGAAAGTTAGAGGCTGCAAATAAAGAAAACCATGATTCCTCATTTCTACGCTATAGTTTGAAATTCATGTTTTTTTGGTGTTCATTGGGTTTCCCAATGTTTTTGTGCTCTTCTTCATAGGATTTGAAAATCATGCTTTTTTTGTTTTTGTTTTTATTGGCTGTGCCAAATAACCATGTTCTAGGGTTTCCAGGCCAAAAAGGGTAGGTAAATGGGGGGGGTAATATATATATATATATGTGTTCGAACCTTAAACCCTAAACCCTTATGATCCCTTGAATGACCAAAGAACACTGCGGCTAGCGCTGCCCCGAGCCATTGCCGCAAGCCCAGAGTTTCCTGACAGATTTGTTGGGTCTAGGCAGTTTGGGGTTTAGGGTTTGGGGGGTTTTGGGTGTTTAGCCAAGCAGCACTAGAATGTGCTATGACGTAGAGATCTACATGGTTGTTGAACACCTTTTTTGTTCCCGGATCACTGGGGTTTGGGCCCAGGAGATAGGAAGTGGTAGGCTTGACTGGCTTTCGCAAAACCATCACCACTTTCTGGAGACTTTTTTAACCCTGAACCCTCAACCTTTATAATGGCATGTCTAAGTTGTTAGAGGTAGTCCCCCTTTAGTAGATAGAATATGGCTTTGGGTATATTATTAGACAATCCCCATCCATGCCATACTGTATCTACTTCAGGGAGACTATAAGTTTTAAGAGGTATGCAATGGGACTTCATCTGTGAAATGTACCTAGAAAGACTGGTTGCAGTGCACGTGTTTGGCGACTTTCAAGGCTCGGGGTTTAGCGTTTAGGGTTTAGGGCTTTAAGAAACAGCGCTAGAGTTTTCTGTTTCTGGGGGTTGGCTGCTTAGAGCTTTGAATTAAAATGAGTCCTTGGCGGCATGTAAGTACAGGTTTTTTTCTAGGCGTATATTTGGGGATTGGCACAGGATCATCAAGGGCATCAGCTCTCTTAATCCACTTTGAGCACCAGAATCTTAATTGCACAAGCTGGCAGGCGAAATGTGGCATTAGGACTGACACAATGGCCTTTAGTATTGTGTAGAAACATGTAAATGCGTGAGGAATATGAAGTAAACTTATTCAACTGTCTTCAGGCTGCTGTATCAGTCCGACTATCCCAAGTTTGTTCGCTTGTTGACTTGCGCTCCAAAGACGAGCCTGACACGGCTCATCCGCAACTTCCAGCCAAAAATAATGCAAAGAGCTCTCAACCACAGCACAACACTCCCTCCAAAAGAGCCCACTGCTACGAGACGTAGCCACACTGCACTGCAAAAATGTGTTGACGGGTCGCTCCTCAGCCCTCAACCACCAAGCCGCGGAACACAATTTAGGGCTCAGGGTTTAGGCGTAGGATTTATTGATCCATTTACTATATAAGTCATATGCAGCACTGACCCGGCTTTAGGCAGCCGCCGATTGCTTAAGTCTGCAGCTTCACGCTAGAGCAAAGTCCACCGATTCCTCGTGGACTCGAACAAGAACTTCTACGCAACACCTGAAACCCTTCACCCGAGAGAAGGAAACAGCAGCCTTACCTAAAGCTATGGAGCAACATCCTGAACTCAAGAAAAATCAGTCTAGACGTGGTGCTAGCTCAAGCACGGTGCGGGAACCACAGCGCTGAAAATTCAGCCCATTTCAGGGAGGTACTCTCTTCCAAACCAACACAAACCTAAAAACGGGACCCAAAGACTACAGCCCCGTGAAAAGTTGTTCAGAGCAGTGCCCCCTTTTGGGTCTCTGGAATAGCGGTATCACAGGGCCCCGAATATTAGGGTTGTGCCCCGAGAAAAGGCCCATGCTTTTGACAACGACACCACATGAGGCATAATCTGAACTCCAAGTTTCCCCTTAATAACCCTCATAATAGTCGCCTATATAATCCCCTATATGTCCTACGCCCTGAAACCTAAACCCTAGTTTAGATTATAGCTCACATGAGTGCTAAGGGAGGGAACATGGCCCTCGACTTCGACTCCCCTCCCAGTTTTAGGGTTTCGGGGTACTTGAGGGTTTAGGGATTTAGGGTGTAGGGCTCAGCACTTAGGGTTTAGGGTTTCGAGGTACTCCGAGATGAAGGGCACCGGTATGTAACCCAGGCAAGATGTAGCTGTGATCCACTTGTAAGCATATTTGGCGACTAAGGCTTATAGTTGCATCGTACGTACACCCTAAATTATAAACCTACCCCTCAACCCTAAACCCTAGACCCTAAATCTACTCGATAGGAGGATCCCAAACCTTGAAGTTTCTCAGAGACACTGGAATCAGGGGGCCACATTGGGGATCATATGCATGGATAGTGACGTGGAAATTTTTGAGCATAAGAGGACCTTCCCAAATTTGCAGAAACTCCTCGATTTTGACAAGCTCCCACAATTATTACGCGGGTCTAAAACGCTGCCCATGTTATTCTGAAGCCTGTTTGAGATAGCCTATGCTATATACAATACGCACACCATGAATCTGCAACCATCATGCTTACTGGCGGGTAGTAGGGAATGCGGGCATAAAATCCCGATATAACATATATTCCTTTCTTCCCTACTAATCCCTAAACCCTACAGCCTAAACCCTAGTTTAGGTCCCTGTCGTTTCATGAAGTGCTGCAGGGTTACCCCTCCGCCGCAACCGAAAAAGCAGCTCTGGTGGGCCTTCTCCTGTAAGGGCTTGAGGCTCTTGGTTTAGGATTTAAGGCTTTTTCGTATTTAGGGTTTAGGGTTTAGGATTCAGGGCTGAGGGCTTAGGGTTTAGGGCCTCGGGTTTCGGATTTTGGGCTTAGGGTTTAGAGCTTTGGGTTTAGGATGTGGAATTCAAGAGGGTCTCGGAATAGCTTGACATGTCAGTCTTGAACGTTAAACCCTCTATAGCCTGGACATCCTTGTTTTAATTTCGGCCCAATATACTGAACAGTGAAGCCGTCCATGGGAGAATACCATACCTGCCAACTTCACTCCCTATGCTCCTCATAAAGGTCAAAGATGATATGAGGGATTACCAAAATTAGGGGTACCTTTTTGGGGGGTCCCCATAACAAGGATTCTAGTATTCGGGGGGTCTATAATTGGGGCCTCCTTATTTTGGGAAACTACCATATACCGTCAGGGAGTTTTCCTTTGTACCCTCAGGGTTTGCATTTTTGGGTTTGGGTCCCCAAACCATGGAAGATGGCCCTCAACAAGGGTATTTGGGACCCAAAACCTAGGGGTACAAACATTAAGGGCACACACTTAAAGTCTTTGATACCAATACTACCCGCCAAAAACTTTACTAAAGTTATGGCGGTCCTGAAGTTTTAGGTAGAGGGCCAGGCGCTGAACATTGCTAAAGTAAGCTGTCCCTTGCCACCCAGCCAAATAGGGTACCTATCACAAAAAATGCCAACCACAAACAAGGTAAAGTTGAAACACGTTAGCACGGTCTGTAAAGTAAAATGCATCACGCGCACAGACGTCTATGCAAGATTACGGAACCCACAGAAGGAAGTTTGGCAACCTTGGCCATAGGACTTAGATAAAAATTCAGTACACAGAATACCTAGCAGCCGAATCACATGACATGAAAAGTGCTAATATGCTAGTAAAAGGCTGTAAGTTCAGGGTAGGCCTACCTAGAGTTTCAACGTGAGGTTTAATGAAGGACCAGTACCCTAAACCCTTGACCTGAAACCGCGCATATTCCCTAGACCTTAAACCATAAATTGCCATGAATCCTAACCCTGACACCTGATCAATAAACCCCCTCCCCTTAATAGGGATTATAATAGGGATCCTCATATTTAGGCCCTCAAAAGGAGGCGAAACCCTAAACCCCAAACCCTAATCTTGAATCCTAAACTACACGTCGCCTCGAAGTCTGGCTCGGTATTCGCCGATGATGTTTCCGTCGGTTCCGGCAGTGGGCCGTCCAGCGGATGGTTCGTCATGGCTTAGGCTTTCGGATTGAGGGGGATATGTAAGGGTAGATAGGATTATATGGGGTTATCTAGGCTATGGGATTCAGGGTTGATAGCTTACGGGTGCGAGGGAGGGTTGAAAGAGAGATTTGAGTATTCTATTGAGATCTTTGTGGGGTTACGATGATGAAAATCGCAAGAAATGGACTTGAATCAGACAAGGATTGTACGGGGGTTTTGCCAGGGGG
The DNA here is from genome assembly GCA_905231905.1 of Symbiodinium pilosum. Taxonomy (NCBI): domain Eukaryota; class Dinophyceae; order Suessiales; family Symbiodiniaceae; genus Symbiodinium; species Symbiodinium pilosum. Next base: position 43,696 of record CAJNIZ010030646.1, read on the forward strand.
CACTTCAGGATGCCTCATGGATCACATAGCGAGACACTGATACAAAGCCTTCAAACTGCAAAAGACTGCCTGACCGTCCAAAGATTTGCTTGAACCTTCACGAGACTCTTAGCATTGCTTTGGGGATACCATGGCGACCTGAGTTCGAGGAGACCCTAAACAGACAGCTGCGAATTGAAAGATAACTCTCCTAATAGCATTGACACCTTTCCTGCCGAAGCAGCCCGTCCACTAGGTTTTTCTGCCGGAAATTCCATTCCGTTCTAGGGAAGGCAGCCGTGGTGTTCACGGTTTAGGGATGAGGGTTATATTTTCAAAGTTATGTTACATGTCATCGCAGGCGCGCTACCTAGGGTTCCAACATGAAGCTCAATGTAGACCCTCCGCGCAAACTAAATTAGTTCCTGCCCTCCCCGAATTCTGAAACCCTCCCCACTTGAGAGTAAGCAGTGCGGTATACAATACCACAAGTAGATATTTTGCTTCGTAGAAACAGTCATGGCCACGTACTGGGAATATTTCGGATTATGGGGGTTGAGCCTTCAAATATTCGGGAGAGGGGAATATGGCCCGGATCCTTGCCTGATATTTAATCTTCACCTGGGGTATCAAACACTGGGAATATCAAATATCCAAGGTGATTTGAGTGAACTTTGAGGTACCCAGGATTATAATTAACCCTGAACCCTAAACCGTAAACCCCCAAACCCTAAACTCTCAAGGATTTGAGGGTAACCTTCCGCAGTTTACAGCTTAGGTTTTTGGGTTCGTCTGGCTGACAGAAACTGAATACTTCAAAGGGTTTAGGGATTAGGAAGCCTCCAGTGTCCCACATAACCCTAAGCCCTAACAAAGACCTCTAAGTGTTACTGGGGCCCCCTCCTAGAACTCCAAAATCGGCCCCCTATTTCTGAAAGCCAGCCTAAACCCTAAGCCCTCTTTTTGAGAGACTACTGTAGACCTGTGATGAATAAACCCGCCCCTTAATAGGGATTATAATAGGGATCCTAGTATTAAAACCCTTACAAGGAAATCACGAGTGTACATAACCTGTCTGTGTAAGCTTATAGGGTGAGGTGACATCTAAGGACTGGCACTTTAGGGTGTAGGGTTTAGGGTTTTAGGTTTGAGGGTTTAGGGTTACAGGTTGAAGGTTTTAGGGTGTAGGGTCTGGGGCAAAACTGCTAGATCCAAAGGCCCTACTCTAGGGACGCGAACGATGACCAATATCTTTCTGAGGTGCATTTGATGTACCCTTGAAGACAAAAACCATACTTGTACATTAGGAAGAGCCCCTACCCTGCAATAGTGGTATAAGAGGAATATAGAAATACCCTAAACCCTAGACTCTAGAAAAGAGGACCCTAATATAGCTACCATTATCCCTTGTAGTCACAATTACTGGGTGGGGGGTCTACCTTACTTGTACCAGGAACCCTGGCCACTATATGGGTTCAGGGTTTAGGGTTCAGGGTTTAGGATTTAGGATTCAGGGTTTATAGATAATTTCACTTCTGGCTCCCCATCGACCCCTTTATCAGCCCGGTTTCCATTTCATCTTCCATGTTTCCACTTGATGTTCGAGTATCAAACTGCTAAACCTTAAACCATAAATCCCCAAACCAAAACCTTAAACCCAAAGCTCTAGGCCCTAAATCCTAAACCCTGAACCCCAGTATCACTTCAGCCACTGTAGTACTTCTGGCATTTGACACGGAAACTGTCAGCAGCTCTCAACCCAAAGGTGGAGGCGCTGCCACATTGCGACAAGTGGGAGTTTAGGGTTGGGAGTTTAGGGTTTGGGTTCGAGGATCATCGCATTTTCGGATGAGCTATTGTCTAAACTCCTGGTATCTCCCTTAATACCCATCATAGTAGTCCCCTAGACCCCCTTTAAGGAGTTTAGGTTATGGCTCAGATCTATAGTAGGGTCCCCGTTTATGGAAACTACCCAAACATGCAGTCACTTCCCTTGCGCATTGCATGCGCCCTACGTAGAAAATTGCTCTTATTCCCTATTGACCTCCAGTAGGTAAAGCATACAAACATCCAATGTCTTGGAGATGTCTGATTGCGGCTCTTTGCTCGCTTTGTGCGAGCGTTCGGGGGGAAAGCTCGCCGACGTCTAACATTCAGTAGACCTTCGGCTCTACGCAGTACTTCGCAACTGGCGTAGGCAGTGGCAAAATTCTTTACAGCCTTTGCGAGAGCCAAGTCTCCGTTTCCCACAGCCAAACGTTGGACAGGTAAAGTCCCTTCCTAAACCCCAAATTAGGGAAAATAATGGCCCAAAACCCCTAAATATAGCCCAAAAGGCCATCATTCTACATACTTTGGGGGTCCAGGTTGTTGTTTCTTAGTTGCAACGGCTTAGTCGAGACCAAGCTGGGTTTTGTACCCTAAACCCTACACCTTATTGCCAAGGATGCAGGGCAATCACTTGCACTGGGTGTGGTGGTATTGAACACAAAATGCATCAGCCTTGCAAGAATCTCCCCAGTTGAAAAAAGTCGAAAACGGCGATGTGTGTATGTGTATATATATATAACCCCAATGATGGAGAATCAAATGGGAAACTAAATGACATTGAACTGGAAATCGTGTTTATATAGCTGGCCATTTTACAATATTGTCCGAACCTGAAACTCAGCCACTTCGGGACTGTTTTCTATACAATCTACGTGAGGTCGGCTGAAGTCGTTATAGTTGCCCAATGCAATGGTTATAGGGATTATGCGTCAATCTTCCGCTCTAGCCTTCTTAGAGCCACGCCACATAAGGATTTGCTGGAAACAAGCAAGCAGGACCCTAAAGGCCACTTCATCCATTGTTATTCTGGTCCTTATGGGCAATTGTAGGATCTGATAGCCCGTATGGGAGCTCAATCCATTCTCAGAACTACGTCGGAACGCTTGAGGCTTGGAGCTTGCAGGAAGTGGAGAAGCCGTCCCAGCTGGGGCATATCGGACGCTTCAAAACTCTGCAGTCCGGGGCATGTAGATGGGATGGGAAGTGTCTAGGTGGTCAAGAATTAGGGTTCGAGCCCTCCATGTTCCCATACATCCCACCTTAAACCCTAAACCCCAAACCCTAAAACCCTAAGCGTATAAGGATAACCAACCACCTCCCCCTGAGCCCCTATACCCTAAGCCCCAAACTCCACCTGTCTAACATGACTATTCCGAAGGCAGCCCCATTCCATCCTCGCGGTGGCTTATGGTGAGCTTTGAGGTTAACATTTAGGAATTAAGGAATTTGGGGTTTAGGGTTGATGGAAAATCCTTGTTCTGGTGACTACTTCTCAAAGTCTCAGGTTGCAAAAGAGAAACGCATAAGGATTCTTCATATAGCCTCGTTTTACGAGTACTAGTACAACATTCACCTGGACCTCCAAAACATGTAGCATCATGGTACTTTTGACTCTTGTTTCTGGGGTCGGGGCTGCTATCCTACCTACTGTTGGGGCAATCGGCGTACTATTACTGTTGCTGTTCGTTCACTATTTCAGGGTTTCACGTTTCATTGCACTCAAGAGACTGAACCTTCAGCCATGGGCGATCAGGACCCCCAAACCCAAGCACCAAGTCTTAAAAAGTCCGAAACCCCGGACCCCAAATCGTAAGGCCTTCCCTGAAATACAAAGTCCCAGACCCTACACCCTAACAACTGCTGTTTGTTGCAGGAAGTTGTCTACCATGCAGTCTTACGTTTTTCCCTTCCGTTTGATTCTCCACTATAACCCCATGCTAATCACTATGTACCACTACATATCCCCATCTAAGCCCCTAACCCCTAAACCCTACACATATACATGCATACGCGTATATACACCTAAACCCTAAGCCCTACAGCCCTACACCCTAAACCCTATATACGCAGAAACCCATAACTACCCCCAGACCAGGGGGACTGTACAGCGCAAGATCAACCAAAGGAGGCCGGAACCTCGAACGGTGTCAGGGCATTACTTAAACAGATTAGGGTTTTAGGGTTTAGGGTCTTAGGGTTTGGGGTCAAGGGGTTTAGGGCTTAGGTTTTAGGGCCTAAGGTTTAGGGTTTAGGGCTTAAGGTTTAGGTTTTAGGGCTTAAGGTTTAGGTTTTAGGGCTTAAGGGTTTAGGGTTTAGGGCTTAAGAGTTTAGGGTTTAGGTTAAACAGATTAAGGTTTATAGTCCCCATAAAGTAGATAGAATGTGGCTTAGGGTAAAATATAATGAGATTCCCATATACCCCATATTCTATCTACTTAAGGGGGACTGCAGGTTTTATGGCTTAAGGCCTAGGGCTTAGGGTTTAGGGTTTAAGGCTGAGGCTTTAGGGTAACAGATTAGGGTTTAGGGTTTAGCTTTTTTTACTAAGGTTTTAGGGGAACAGATTAGGGTTTGGGGCTTAGGGTTTAGGGCTTAGGGTAACAGATTAGGATCTAGGGTTTAGGTCTTAGGGTTTAGGGTTTAAGGCTTAGGGCTTGGGGAAGCAGATTAGGGTTTAGGGTTTCGGGCTTAGGGCTTAGGGTAGCAGAGTGTGAGGTTCAGGGTTCGGGTTATGGGGGTCCCGACTAAGGATTCTTCTGGGAGTATGTGTCAGAAACTCCAAGGTACACGCGAAGTTACCTGGCTCCTCATTGAGAATGGGAAAGTCAGCATGATTAGTATGTCTTATATCAGTGGGCTTCCTAAAAGCAAAAAATACCGGAAAAAAAAATCTGTCCAAAAGTGACCCGAAAGTCTAATCGTAAACCTCAATTAAGGAGTACACCTTAGGTTAGGCCCCGGCCCACTGAGAGCGTCCACAAAGGAGAGTGGACAAGATACTATCCCTGAGGGTCCAAGGACCCAAATAATGGGGCTTTAGGGCCCAAATACCATGTATACTATTGTATTTGGACCCTAAAACCCTATTATTTGGGTCCTTGGACCCTTAAGGGTATGGTCCTTAAGTAGTTCTAAGTTATCGCAATCACTGGGTGAAGGGTCAAGCTCAGGTAAGGGTTTAGGGTTTAGGGTTCAGGGCTTATACGCCGAGTTACAAGCCACATTGATGACTAGGCCGGACGCAGCCATCTGGCAGAGCTCCACGTGGCCGGTTTCTTTTACCTGAGGGTGTTGGGGTTTAGGGTTTTTGCAAGGTATGCTACTAATGGCACAGGGTCTTCTTGATCTTATATCGGGCAATGAAGGGACTTTTAAGAGTATCTGCTGGTTCTAGGGACTAGGTAAAAGTAGAATCCAAGACGCTAGTGTGTTATGAAGAGGGTGATTCCAAGAGACCATAATGTAGACCCCTGATACATACCCCCCCTTAAGGGCCCTAATGTAAGGATCCCTGCTATGATTCCTAGTTAGGGGACGAGGTTTACTAATCAGGGTCTACAGTCACCCTAAATCCTAAACCCTTCTGTTGTAACTTTGGCTTCCCCGTGCCTAAAACCTGAGAGATGTCTCAACATGAGGCAGCGTAGCTTCAGGGAGATTTCAGGTCTGGAGTTGCAATGTGGGTACCCTTACATAAGGCTTCAAACAAGGCGTATGGGGGAGAGCTTGGGAGTATATAAGGGCCATGCAGGGCTTATATGAGGAAATTACCCACCTGCAAATTCCGTACAGTGTGGGCCCAAATAATGACCACGTCAGGGCTTGAGATATCTTAGCTATAAGAGAATGAAGAGGGGAAAAACTTCCTTTGTTCGGACATGTTTTTTCCACAGCCGATCTGACGGTTGTTCCCAAACCCTACCTGAACTGAATCCTAAACCCTAACAGTTGCGTTGCACACGCTGCATGTCAGGATCCTGCGGATTTGCAAAGTGGGGTGAGGTCGACCAAGTCTGCCCAACGCATCCTATTTAGAGGGTCATGGGGACTTAGTAAGTAGGTTCATACGGGGGATAACTAGGGTTACTTTATGGGTTATAGGCGTTATTAACCTACTTACTAAGTCCCTCTGACCCTCCAAGTATTCCCTCAATCATCGTAGGCATCATGCTTCACTGGATCCCCGGGCAGTGCTCCAAGGTTTAGGGTTCATGGTTTCATAGGGCAAGCTACAGCCTAGAACTGGAAAGGTCGAAAGTGTGGACCCTTGAGCTGAGGTCGTGCTTCACCTAGTATATCCCCTACACTTAACCCCAAAGTCCCCTAGAACCCTTAAAAAAGGTGGCCCATTCCCTGAACCCCACACAGTAATTCCTAAACCCTAAAGTGCTTCACCTAGTATATCCCCTACACTTAACCCCAAAGTCCCCTAGAACCCTTAAAAAAAGGTGGCCCATTCCCTGAACCCCACACAGTAATTCCTAAACCCTAAACCCTAGACCCCTCATCCTCAAGCGTGTCATACTTCAAGCCCATAAAACCCCTAAACCCTGAACATTAAACGCCAAATAAAAACCATACCCTTACAGGTATCGGCGTGCTGCAATGTAGTTTGGAGGTGTGGCGATCGGCAGCATAAACCTGGCGTTCTGGTCTTCAAGGGTTAATTCGGGTATACAAGGGCATATAGGGTTTAGGGTTTAGGTTTAGGGTTGGTACCACCCCGCCCCCCAGCAATGGAGAATCTAACGTAAACGCAAACCGACAAAGACATGGAAACTGGGCTGCTATGTGGATCTGAGTAGCTATCTTGTCTTGGAGACATATGTCTACATGGTTAGGGATTTACTTAATCCTAAACCCTAAACCCTAAAGCCTAAATCCTAAACCCTAACCCTAAATCCTAAACTACTTAGGGTTTGGTATAGGGTTTAGAATTTAGGGTTTAGGGTTCAAGTTCAAGGGCTCAGGGATGTAGCGCTTCAGAGTTGAAGGCTTAGGGTTTAGGGAGTACAGGGGTTAAGGGCTTAGAGTTTAAGGGGTCTAGGGTTTAAGGGTTTAGGGCTTGGGGTCAAGAGTTTTAGTGTTTGGGGTTAAGGGTTTACGGTTTGGGGTTAAGGGTTTAGGGCCTAGGGTTTAAGGGTTTAGGGCTGAGGGTGTTAGGGTTCAGGCTCAGGGGTTTAGGGTTTGATGAAGTTGCTCTGTACTTCCCACATGACTGACAACTTCATTTATGTAATAATAGGTTCCTAAGACGGAATCGAGAACAAGAGAGGACATACGGGACCTCAGGTAAGGGATTACAATAATGCCCCCCCCTAAAGGTACCCCCTCAGGGTTTAAGGAGCTAATAAGGACTGAATAGGGCTTAATGAGGCCTAATAGGGTTCTAAATCTGGAGGGGTACCTTTGGGAGAGGTACCCTAAACCCTAAACCCTTATTAGGGAAGGGGACCCCTCCGCGGGGCATCCCTAGCCCTTAGAGCGCTAACCCATCATGGAGCGCTTGAAGTGAAAGCCTTGCTCTGCGAAGAACTATGTTCACCTCAGGTTGTAATTCTAGGGATAATGGAAACTAAAATGGGAACTATTATATTATATTAGGGTATACGGATTATATAGAGTCAACATGGGTTATGCAATGCAGGGCGTTTAGGGTGTAGGGCTGTCTCCGAATGACATGGAATCTTGCATAACTCCCTGCTTACAAGACTCTAAACTTTGTATCCCTAAACGCTTTTGGCAAGAGGCTTTGTGAGTCTACCCAGTAGAACCCTAAATCCTAAACCCTAATCTTTGGGCACCTTTCCACGATCCATCTAGCTTGCGGGGAGGGAAAGACATGCGGTTTTGGGCTTGCGGCCCTGTATAGCCCCAGTATTCTACCCCTAAATAATCCCTCTATAACCCATTATGACCCTATATCATCCCTATAACCTAGAATAATATAGTAGTTTCCATTTTCTCTTCCATTATCCCTATATAACCTGAGCTGAACATGAAACATTCTTGAACGCACCCTCAACCCTAAACCCTCAACAGCAGCCCAGCGATAAAAGCATGACCACCCTTCATCATGCTAGAAAACAAAGAATACACCCTAAGCCCTTAACCCCCCAAAATCCCAAACTGCCCAACACTGAACCCTCAACCCGCCAAAACTTGAAATCAAAAATCAAAACCGCAAAAGCCCTCAAACGTCTCAAAAAACCGCAGAAAGATCAAATCCCTGCAAGCCCAACAAGTCCCCGACACATCCTAAACCCTAAACCCTAAACCCTGAACCCTAAACCCTGAACCCTAAACCCAAAACCCTGAACCTTAAACCATAAACCCTAAACCCTAAACCCCATCAACCCNNTCAACCCTAAACTTGTCCAAGCTGCGCGCAGCTGGCACCCATGGCGACACCCAAGGCGGGTGCAACTGCAGCTGTCCTGGGCCACATTGGAGGCCGCTTTGCAGTTTAGGGTTTAGGGTTTAGGGTTTAGGGTTTGGGGTTTAGGGTTTAGGGTTTAGGGGTTTAGGGGTTTAGGGTTTAGGGCTTAGGGTTTGGGTTTAGGGTTTGGGGTTTTTAGGGGTT
>CAJNIZ010030657.1:0-42825 GCA_905231905.1 Symbiodinium pilosum
TTTATGGTTTAGGGCTTCGGGCTTACAGTTTGGGGTTTAGGGCTTAGGGCTTTTTTAGTCTAAGTTGAACAACTGCACCTATTTCTTCAGGCCATCAGACTATGGTACCTCGTTGAGGCTTGGCATCAAGTACTCACGGGAACATTCCTCAGGCGGCAGTCTAAGCATTCATTAAGTAGTGGTTTGTATGGAATCTAGGGTTTAGGGCTTTTACTGAAAGGGAAGTTCGGGCGCTTCTAGATTGGGCTTCTGCATGACAGCTTCTACATCCAGCATGCACTGCCAGTTCCGTCCTCGAACCATGTAAAGCAAGCAAAATTCAAATTGTTGCTGAAGAACTGTTGGGAGTACAGCACTGTATAGTTGATATTTTTTCAGGATACTTGCGAATAATACTTGCTATGAGAAGAAGGAACATGCCCAGCTGTAATCTCTCAGCCTTTTTGAGCCAAACCCAGATTTGAGGGTTTAGGGTCACCAAACCTACCCTTGTAGGCGCTCTTCGACCCCTGATTCCTAGGTCTTGGTCAGTCTGCCGGGTGAACACAAATCTGTGTACGGAAGGAGCAAATGTGTCTACAAATTCACATCACACACAAACACTCACCAACGTTCCGAAAAAGCCCTATACACTGTCAACCTCATGTGAGTGGCTTTTTTTGGTGGTTGAACCTGGTAAGATTATGTCTCGTTTATCAAATACGATACCCCAAAAGGAGGATGTAATCTTACTCTATATGGCATATAATATCAGCAAATAAAATACTACGCATGTGAGGGTATATTTGAGGAACTGCCCTAACTGCAGCAGATCGTCAGAGGCCACGGAATACCTTGCTCACGGGCCTTCGACTCCTGCAAGAGCTCAAAATTTTGGGCTTCAGGGCTTAGCTTCCACCCAGGAAATTTGAAGATACCTATAAGTCCCCTTTGAAAGAACTCTCCCCCAGATTAATCTGAAAATTCCTATGTCCCCTTTGAAAGTATCCTCGCCCAAATAAATCGGACAATCCCTGTAAGTCCCTTTGAAAGGACGGTAGTCTTTGTAATGCCCCCTTTGGGTTTCCACGTTAGTCTGGTCGAAGGTTGGAAATATGGGCTCCAAGTATGGACCCTTAATCCTGCGATCCGTATAAACCTGGTAAATACGGGTTTAGGGCTTTGTAAAACATAGAAACCAAATTAAGGGCCCACTGTCAGGATCTGAAGCAGGTAAAGACCCATACCAGCAGCATTGCTCAGGAAAGACCTCAGGTTCGGGGTACGGTGCTTGGAGAGTCGGGGGGACTTAATAAGCAGGTTCATAACCCCTATAACCCCCAGATACTAACCCTAGTGATCCCTTTTTTTAAACTACTTCCTACGTCCCCTTGACCCTCCAAGTGGGGTCGAGGTGCCTCATGACTTACACCCTGGTGTTAGGACTATGGCATGGAGTCTCAGGATCATTATTGGCATTGTACTTCTCCTCCCTCAAGATTAATTAAAGTCCCCGACGCCTCTGATCATAAAATGTGGTATACCATAGCGCATTAGGATTATTGAGTATGAGGTCGTTGGGAATGGGTTTTAGTATTAGGGGGAAGGGATAACAACGGACTCCGAGGGTCGTAGCTGCCTATTTCCGAAATCCACCCCTAAATCCTAGATTGTGGGGCAGATTTTGAGGTCTTGAGACAGTCTCATTCGGCGTAGGAGGAGGCTGGCGGACAGGTTGTAAGGTTTAGGGTTTTGGGGTTTAGGGTTTCGTATATATTTAGGGTTTAAGAGTTAGGGCTTAAAATTTAGGGTGTAGGGTTTGGGACTTAGGGTTTAGGGTTTCAGGGCTGAAAGATTTTATACCCATGCTATAACTCAGATACGGCCCCCACTCAGCAACAGTTGGACAATTTGTGTTCTGGTTATATATACTTAAGAATGCCGCTATTATAGACTGTGATTGGGAGAGGGCAGTACCCAATTTATATTCGTATTCTCGGATTCTTTGCAGAATCATGGTATAGGGTACCCCAAATAAGCCTCAAGAGGATGTCGGCAATTATTTGGGCCCCTGCTACATGATCCCAGCTTCCAATGCAAGTTCCATTTACTGTTCCTTTTGATTTTCCCTTAAACCCTGTACACCCTGAACCCTTAACCCTACATAGTAAATCCAATTTTCGTTTCCATTATCCTGTAACACTCTGTGACCCCTATAGTACCCTTCAAGCTCCTACAGTAAAGCATGAACCCTCCCGACTCTGAGCAACACAGGCACGATCTATAAAACTTCGGGTTAACTGGATTTGTAAGATTTCGCATTTATAGGATTTATGGAGTCTATAAGGTTTAGGTTTTATGGGATTGAGTGTTGCACGCGCTCCGAAAAAAGCAACTGATTTTGTTGAGAAACCCTGTTTATCCAGACATTCCTTGGCACATGTAGCTCCGCAAGCGCGTTTTTTTTCGGCCAGGCTGCTGACGTATGCCCAGCACATATTTTTTGGACCAAAAGGTGATCCTATAACCCTACGTAGAACCCCTGTAAACCCAACCAAACACCGTCCCAAACCCCCTAGAAACTCGAAAAACACCCTAAACCTCTTTCAGGCAAGGACTATTTTTCATGCTTCACAGGAAACCCCCACGATCTCTTGGTGATCTCTCCATCGCGCCCCTGAAGGCACCTTTTTGAGTATAAGGCTTATAGGGGTTGTAATTTTAAGGGTTATAAGCGTTGTTTGAGCACTGCTGAGTATGCAAGCCCGAAATCTTTGTCGAAGCCGCCCGGGCCTTGCAAACATGGAAGTTCAGGGTAGAGAGCTGGCAAAAACCGTGTTTCCAAAACAAAGAGGGGGTCTCCTTCTAACTATACCCCCAAAACTAGTAGTGTTCCTGTCATGGGAATCTCCAAACAGCGGACCCCGAATAATCTCCGCATACCCAAGCACCCTACATATCCCGCGCTACCCGCCATGTACCCTTTAAAGGAAGCCCTCAATCTTGGATCACCAGCCAGAGCCTTAAACCCTAAGCCCTATTCACCATTCTAAGGCCTGAGGTACTGTGCACCTTTGCCAAGGTATGGCCAGCTTTAGGGCCTTCCCTGATATATATATATATATATTGCTGGGGCTTGCAAGTCACCATTGAGCATACGTCATTTTGATGCTCTGGGATGAGACTTCTCGCTATGGTTGTCCCGCGCTCAGAAGCAGGCGGATCTTCGACGGTAGCACACGTCTCACCCTCGTCCATAAATTTTATTGACTGAGGCCTTCACGTTTACGCCTCCGGAAGATAACTGCGGGGTACCGCGTCGATGACGATCAGCTCGTAGTCATACTTCTCGCAAGCCTAGACATGAAGTATCGGTTGCCAAGCTGCACGGGCTGATGATTCGACCTCTTTCATGGATACGATCTCGTGCTCCATGTCTGCCGCGTGCTCATTCGGGTACCCCACATCGTTGCCTAGTCTGACACGAATACACTGCTCTAGCCTAAAGCCAATCCCAGGCCTGCGCACACCAGGATCACTTTGACGTTCCTGGTTTTGGTCAGGCTGCGCCATGCGCTATTCCTGGTTGATGCAACAAGAGGTTTGCCACTGACTCTAGGCATACCGAGAACCCGACCATCGGAGCAGATGCTTCTGGAATCCGCCACCCAGAAAATCTTTCCCTCATCCCGGGACAGCCGGAATGGGATCCAGGTATTTCTGGGCCACTGCTCCCTCGCGGTTTTGCTCCCACCAACCCTCCTGGCAAATTGCTTCACAGCCGCAAAGCTTGCGCTCTTTTACGCTGGCCTTCTCCTCGACAGCACACAGACAACTGTCGGATATGAGGAGGTCAGGGACAAGGTCCTGGCAGCAGTGGGATCAGGTTAAACGGCTTGATGCACGGTCGTGCACTGAACTGAATGGGTGCCCGACCATCAGAGGACCCTCTTTGAGGCTGACCGCGAAAGCCGCCATGCCGGCGTGGCTCAAGTGCACGCCGTCCGAGTGGAACGGATGGTCTGTCGAGGCATTGAAGCTAGAGATCTACGTGGACATTTGCAACTCGGCCTTCGAGCCGGGCGCTTTCGAGAATATCTGCTCCGTCCTTCCATCTCATGGTCGCATGCTTCTGCAGGACCTTATTGGAGAGCTATATCGGACATGTGCGTTTCAGTCCCCAGGCTCCGGCGTTGTAGACGGTCGCGGAGGTGCCTTCCGCAGTATCCGATTGTATGTCATAACCATGATGGCACCGCTTAGAATAACGCTTTTGACTTTCCACACTACCTATGAGCCTCCAAGTATAAGCTGGACGACGAAATCAAACACCTAAGCCGCAGTATTTCCTTTGCTTTTAGGGTGGGGGCTGCATGTTACCAACAGCAATAGCAGCTACCGTCAGTGGCACGCAGGTCAGAGTAGTATTGCTAAGCGTTCAAAAGTTTAAGGTTTACGGACTAAGGTTTACGGCAGTCTGCAGCTATACGCGCAAAGCCTGTGCCATGTCGCAGAACGTTGCCCATCTGGAACTCCCCTTGATTGCTTAGTCTTAAGTATCAGGCCCTTCACAAGCAGTCCTTCGGAACCCTTAAAGACCCAAAATCCTTCACCCTAAACCCAAAGCCCTGAACCCTAAACCCTAAACCCCGAACCCTAAACCCTAAACCTTAAACCCTAAACCCTAAACCTTAAACCCTTAACCTTAAACCCTAAACCCTAAACCGCATTTTCCGGGGGCCGGCCTTCCTTAGGAGAGGGTATGGGTAGGGCTTGAGGGTAAAGGCTGGGGGTGGAAGGTCAGGGGAACTTATAATACTAATGGACAGGAAAATGGAAACTACAATATTATGTAGAGTGCGGGGTTTAGAGTTTAGGGTTTAGGGTCAGGGGGACTTAATAAGTAGGTTGATAAGGGGATAGCCAAGGCTACTATATATATGGGTTATAGGGGTTGTTAACCTACCTACGAAGCCCCTTGACCCTACAAGTAAGGTAAACTTCCTACCGCAAATATACTCAATAATGCTCGCCTTAAAGAATAAATACTAGGGGGATAAGAATTCTTCTCAGGACTTCAGCAAGTCATGTCTAAGATCATGACTTTCGCGGAGCGCCCGCGAAGGCTGGCCAAGGATAAGTCAGCAACAGAGCCCCACTTACAACTCATAACTGGGTTTAGAACTACTACTATTACTATTACTATTACTATTACTATTACGATTAGTAACTCTAGGGGTCTGCCACCGCCGTTTCAGGACAACACTTCGGGACGAAGCAGCTGGAGATGAGCTGGGACTGATCTGAGACAAAACGGCTACGCGACCACTCTCCCTAAGGCTCAGTGTATTACTTACTTAAGGTCTAGAGTTTACTGGGCGACTTGGTAAGTAGGTGAGTCAAGGGGGATAACTGGGGTTACTACATAGGTTAAGGGTTCTTAACCTGCTTACCAAGTTCGTAGTCGAAGAGCTAGGCCATCAACATCGGTTTAACTTAGGCGCAGCCACCACTCTTTAACACAATGTATGCCGTGGTGCGCACAAAAATGAAGAGGCTCGAACCAATGCTCAGCGAAGGGTTTATAGGGAGTCTTCGTGGGAAATTGGCAGCCTAAATAAGCCAGGGTCTTCAGGCATTGAGGATGTCCCTACTCCCTGACCAGAGCAGCACCTGAAACTCCAAGCCGGTTGCATTGCGCTTTTCAATGCTTGTAACGTGCAGTGGCAGTTGGTAATGGTAGAGAACGAGAGGGAGAGAGAGATAGAGAAAGAAATAAGGAGAGAGAGAGAGAGAGAGAGAGACAGAGAGAGAGTGGAGAGCGGGAGACCATGTCTCTGCATGCACTCTCCCCCTCCCACTCTTAATGTCAGATTTGGGCCCTTCGAAGTGGCACGAAAAGATAACCACACGGCTGAATCCTGTTTTATATTATATGAGCCATTGTCTAAGCTCCTAGTATCCCCCTGAAGAAGCCCTATAGTAGTCCCTTATATAATCCCCTATACAACCCCCTTTAAGGAGTTTAGACTATAGCTCATATAAGTTATATGGCGCAAGGGGTGCCTTATCCCCATTCCTGGGTACCAGCCTTCCCGCTATGAGGAGGTTGTCAACAGTATGGTCCCATTTGGGGCATCCGTAAACCCCTAAACCGCGGACCCTCAGGGCTTGGGGTTTACCCAGGCCCTCCTATGTGGTTCCTTTTTGGGGTGGTATACTATCATCCCGTACAAAAAAAGAGGGTTTCGGTTTTCGGGTTTAGGTGACAAACCCAAAAAAGAACTACAGAGGACCCTTGGACCCTAAACCCTCTACCCTGAACCCTAACCCTAAACCCTAAGCCCTAAGCCTGAACCCTAAACCCAATAGTTCTTGACAGCCGCTCCTTCATCACGAAGACCCGATGGCCGCTGGGAGATCTATCGGAGCCCAGGGTGCCGTTGAAGACGTGCTTGTCCAGCCAGACTTTCCTTACTAGGGTTTTGAGTTCAGGGTTTAGGATTTAGGGGTTTAGGGGTAACGTTTCAGGGCTTAGGGTTTAGGGGTTTGAGGTTTAGGGGCTGTCCAGCCAGGCTTAATTACTTTGGGGGTTTATGACTACAGGTTTAGGTTGGGCACGGCCGCCACCCAGCCAGGGTCAATAAGAAGGGCAATGTTAAAGCTGTATATAATGTAGTCATTTTCCAGCTGCTACTGGGTTGGGGCAGTACTCAAGATTTGGGGCTCTGGGTTTAAGACCTAATCACTAGGACCTAGTCCACCTGGACCCCTATCATATATACAACATTAGGTACTCTAACCAAGGGGTAGAATCGAGGGATGGTGGTATCTCCAATCATATCGCTTGATTTTCTTCTTAGTTCCCTAAGCATGACCCCCTAAACCCTAAATCCTCCACCCTAAGCCCTCAATACTGACTTTCATTCTGTTTTCCGCACCTCTAGGTATACTCTCAACATAACCCTAACTTCCATTTCATGTCTCATTTGAATTTCCTTGTTCTCCACGTCTACAAGTTCATCCCCTGCACCAAATCCTAAACCTAAATGGTAGTTCCTGATTTTCTTTTCCAGTCCCATTCACAACTCACAACCAGTAAGCCCTTGAGTGATGTGGACTCTTGGCTGAGGTTCTCCGCCTTGAGACGATGGCCTTCCCCAGACTTCTTGGGAGGATCAACAACCACTCGATTCGCTATAAACCCATGAGAACTCCTCTATGATAGGGTTTAGGGTTTAGGGTTTTGCGTTTTCCCGCGTTTGCCGTAAAGTCTTAATGTACTACATGTGGTACATTCAAGGCCCAGCTTGAAGCCAATCCCGGTTAACGTTCGCATATAGACCATGCTTTAGGATCTATTGATGAGGGATGTAGGGATTTAGGGTTTTAGGGATTCGAGCACGCGCGTCGCTTCAAGCCAGCATGGATCATTCTGGAGTCCCAGCAAAGCTAGCCGGCTCCAGGGATTTAGGGATGTAGGTCTTAGGGCCCAAGATTTTAAGGATTTAGGGTTTAGGGAATTTCGGGTTTAGGGTTCAGGGATTTAGGGTTTAGGGAATTTATGGAGAGCTCGGCCCAGTTCTTAGTAGCAGACAGACAAAGCTAAGCAGATAGACGAAGCACTTCCAAATGAGGATCACCGTCACCACCATCCATTCCAAGCCCGACAACAAGCAGAAAAGAACGACCATCATGACAATTCCCCAAAAGAGCTCCAGTCTGAAGTCCGAAAAGTGGGATTGATACAGGGTTCAGGGCTTGGGGTTGATTAAGGGTTTAGGGGTTTAGGGTCTAGTGTTTAGGGTCTAAACTCCTTCAAGGGGGTGACATAGGGGAAAATAATAGGGGAGTATCATAGGGCCTATTAAGGGGGATACTAGGAATTGAGTATTAGATTATGGCTCACAAAACGACAACTCCCCTGCAGAAACACCCACAAAAGTTTTTTAGCACTCCTAATCTTAAACCCTTAACATCCTTTTGAAACACCCTGAACCCTAAACCCTAAACACCCCCAACCTTCGTCCTGTAAAGCCCATTTGGACACCCTGGATCCTGAACGTTGGCCAGTTTAGAATGATGTCAGAACCTGAAAGCAACCGAATGTGTGCAATTTTCGAAGTAAAACGCCACATGGGGTGAGCTCATCATTTTCCCAGTAAAAACACGCACAAACACACACGTCCAAAACTCCAAAACCTTCAACCCTAAATCTTGCCAGGGGTCGCCGTCATCAGGTCGCTAGGGTCCAGGGGATTGCCAGCCACAAGCACGCCAACAGCCAGGAACAAACGCAGCAAGCGAAGCGCTCGCAACACGCCGCGCGCCATCCCCAGCGGGGGAGCCATGGACTAAGTTGTTTCAAGTCTGCTACAAGGATACTACCCCAATAATGGAGAAACAAATGGAAAATAAAGTGGGAAATGAACTGGAAACTGGGTGTAGGATGGCAGTAGGATTTAGGGTTTGGGGTTGCCCCTTTAAGTAAATAGAATATGGGGTATATGGGGATCTTATTGTAATATCGGTCAAGATATAGATCACGCAAAGCTTTTCGGGGGTTGAAAACAACATCTCCTACCGGGAAGTCTTGTTGCTACGGCCCATGTGCCTGGTAACAGTATGTTCTTCGGTGGTTGGGTGGCCATCGTTCCTTTTTGAGATGTCTATGTAAGCTGCAGTCTAAACTAATTTTTAGTATACACCTTAAAAAGCCGTATGATGCTCCCCTCTCTAATCTCCTAAATAGCCTAAACCCTAAAACCTGAGCCCAAACCCTAAATCCTAAACCCCAGATAACCCCGTTTCATCATTTTAGCACATGCCCTAAACTAGCTAAACCCTGAACCCTGTCTAACCCTAAACCCTGAACCCTATACAACCCCCGTTAAATAGTTTGGACTTTACTTCATGCAGGCTTTCACCCTAAACCCTAAACCCTATGCCATTAAGGCCTTGAGCCTGCAAAATGCGGCCACGAAACCTGGGCCAGCATACAGGTCCAAATGCTCAAGTCCCAATTGCATATTAGGGGGGCTTAGGGTTTAGGGACTTATGGTTCAGGGGTTTAGAGTTTAGATTGTTTTGGGTTTTGGGGCTTAGGGCTGGAGAACTAGAAGGCTTCTCTTGCGTATCCTATACTCTACTCTCGCCAGAAAGTTACCCTATACAGCGTGGATGGTATTGCAGATTATCCTGGTTTCTGCATGATCCCCCATATAAACCCTAAACCCTGGAACCTAAACCCTAAGCCCTAGACCCTAAACCCTAAATAGAGCCCCACGCAACCCAGGGCCTGGTGAAGCTCCCCAAACCTGACCCGGTCATGGATAATAGAAGGATTTAGGTAACCCCAAACCCCAAAATTCGGACTCTATGACTATCATGTGATGGGTCCGGATGTTGGAGATTGGACTAAGCAAAATGATTTTCATCGGTATTAGATGAGTCTGAACCCTTCTGAACGATTCAGCGGTACGGTTTTAGCGTTTAAGGGTTTTGGGTGTAGGACTCAGGTCCCTAAAGCCGAACCCTAAACCCAGGTTCTGGTTAAGTAGCCTCGGCCCCGCTGATCCTATGTTTCATCTAAGGGTTTAGGTCCCGAATAGCCAGCTTAAAGGCTGATTCCAATCCCTAACCCCTAAACCCTATAAACCCCATGAACCCTAAATCCGAAAATCCTATGAATCCTATAGACCCCAAACCTCTCATCCTAAACCCTACACCATCCTTGGGGATCCAAGCCCCAAGGCACCAACCCCGAGAGCACAGAAGACAAGCCCCTAAATGTTACGAAGTGGGTTTTGGCAACAAAAACCTGGGTTGGCCACAGAGTTTAGGGTTTAGGGTTTAGGGTTGGCCCCTAAAGCCCTTTGAAAAATATTAGTATATAGGGTCCCTTATGAAAGCCATTAAGGAAAATACTTAATATTTCAGGGGCCTACCCAGTAACCACAGGGTCTATCTAGGGTTAGTAGGGTTTAGGACTTACAGGGTTTGTGAAGTTTAGTGTTTAGGGTTTATAAGGTCTAAGTGTTTTTAACAACCCTTCACGCCTAAGGTCTAAATGTTTGGCGTCTAGGGTTTAGGGTTTACAGTCTATGATCATCCAATCACCCTGGTCCTCTTTTGGAGATTTGGCATGTACTATACTTAGCTACCTAAAGTGGTTTATATAGGGGAGCGTTATAGGGATGATTACGGGAAATACTGGGAGTTTAGCTCAGATGCATGCATTCACCCTGAAGCCTTTTGCTGTTGGTGCTTTCTACCCTCTGCCCTGCCCATGACTCTGCCTGTCCTCATAGGCCCTGAAGCCCTAAATCCCTAACCTTGAAACATCTAAAATTTAAAGCTAAACTGGTTCCTCCTTTTTTGGGGTACTAAGAAATGACATGTATCACATGATCGTCTACTAACAGCTAGGAACCTCGTCGGTAAGCGACATCGGCCAAGTCAAGCCCCAACCCTCGAAAAGACGAAATGGCTCAACGCAGGGGTCTTCCCACAATGGAATTTTGTACCACTTGTAGCAAAGCAGCAGGACCCATTGGTCATGCTAACTACAGCAGCAACAAGGCGATAGGTTGGGGGGCGACATAGACCCTGAACACCAGCCTAGCTTTAATGATCAAGTCAAAACCCCGAACCCTAGGCCCGCAAGACCCCACAGCCATCCAAATGAGGCTTTCAGGGAACCTTGGGATGTTTAGGGCTTAGGGGTGTAGAGTCATAATCAACGTTTAGGTTTTAGGGTTGAAGTTGGAGGTTTAAGGTTTGAGGCTTAGGGGTTCATAAGGGTCCCACGCATGGACGAGAGATTCCAGAAGACTAGAAAAGAGAGAAGGCTTCCAAGTGGTCATCTCCTACCCCGTATAATACAACTTCTCATCACCCAAATACACAACGTTTCAACCCAAAGCCCACTTTTTTGAACTGAAACAGAACATCTTTTCAGGGCTTAGTCAAAGACTACACCCTAAACCTAAACCCTGAACCCCAACCCCTGACCCCCAACACCCCTTGCCTGGTGGGGAAGGTCTGGTCAAGGAGCCGCAAAAGCGGCTCAGATTCACCTTCGTTGGCTAAGTGTGTGTAGGCATCTTACGAAAAATTACTGTTAATAAGGGACTTTGGTAACCCCAACCCCCAAATTAGGACCCTATAACCATCATACGATAGTCATAGGGTCCTAATTCTGGGGGTTGGGTTTACCAAAATCCCCTTATTAACTGTTGCATAGAATAAAAATAGTAATCAGAACAGCTATTTCTAAGGGTGGGAGACGATAGGGCGGTACATGGCCGTAAAGTTTGAATTGGGTTTGTCCGTACCTAGACCAAGGCAGTTCTCAGGGGATTCGTAGAGGGTTTTAAGGGCTCAGAGGTTGAGGGCTCAGGGCTTACCCTAAACCCTAAACCCTAAACCCTTAGATACTTAAAAGAAGATCGAAAAGGATCCCCTAGCTCATCTTCCCTGAATCCTAACTCCTAAACCTTAGGAGGACCCCCCACCCTGTAATAGCGGTATAATAAGAATATAAGAGGACCCTAATATGATCCCTATTATCCCTTATAGTCACTATTACTGCGTGGGGGGTCCACCTAACCCAAACCCTGAACCCTAAACCCTATTTATTCCTCAAGCTTCTACGTGCACCTTCTCCTAGGGCGTTGCATGTCGGAGCTCAGGCCTCTAGAAACAGCAGACAACATCCTAACCCAGGGGGTCCAAGTACCCAATAATTAGGTACTTGGGATTTTGGGGAATAGTAATTATGATATAGCTTTGGGGTAAGTATATGATTATTAGGTACTTGGACCCTCAGAGTAAGAAGGCAGGCTCCCTCATGGCTAGGCGGGGGTTAGGATTCTAAATCAAAGTCGTGTTAGTGATGAGGTAGACTATTGCAGATTTGAGGGGCCCTACGAAAATTAGATTTCTCTGGCTTCATAAGCATGATATAGTGATTAAAGGTAAGAAGATGAAATAAACCCGAACAAAACATTTTCGAACATAACTTACTGTAATAGAGTTACTTAGGGTTTACGGATTGAAGCTTGACAACTTTAAGATGCAGATTCGTGAGTTGTGCCTGCGGCGTGGGGTGTGGAATCTGAGAAGCTTGGGACCTTATAGCTTGATGTCCCTCAGGCCCAGTCGCATGTTTAGGGTTTAGGGTTGAGGGGTTAGGGTTTTGGGGTTCCAACCGGAAACACCTGGTCTTGATGGTTTTGCTTACCCTCGGTTAGCCGGGAATGAAGGAATGGAAAAGCAAGTGGAAACTACTATGATGTGTTATGTAGAGACTACCATAAGGATCCGTTCCTTCATTCCTAGCTAACCAAGAGCAAGTTTGTGAGCAGGATGAGCTTGCCGTTGTCCCCCACCAAGGGCACGACACGGACAGTGGAAGCAGACACAGGTGAAAGCCTAAATCCCTAAAGCTACCCAGACCCCCTGTACCCTACCCCTGTTTTAGGATACCTAACTTTGTGTCTAGTATCTCTATACAAAACTAGGCACCCCCAAAAAAGAGGTAGCAATTTTCGCAACTTGAATGTAGGGTTTAAGTATCTGGGCACGCAAACGGAGCTTCGGGGTTTATTGTAGCACGCCTAAGAGTCCCTAGAGCACAAAAACCAAAAAGAAGGCCAACGCTCCAGCAAGACCTTGAAGACCCTGTTTGCCCAAAAGCCTGAATCCCGTTTCAAAACCCTAAGACCGCAAAGACAAAGTCCTAGACTAAACCCCTGGAACACTCCAACCCCCAAACGTATCACTATTAAGCCTACAAGCCACCCCGGATCTCGCCACCAGCCCTGAATACTGAAACAAGACAGTCCAACGTAATCCTTTCTCCGCTAGAACCATAACCCCTTTATGTGGACCCCTTTTCAGCAAACTTCAAGCAGCGTTGCCTGCAGTCTCACATGCGCTCGCAGCTTTGAGGCCTGTAGGAAGGGAAGGGCTCGCCGCTTTTGGGGGGTTTAAGCCCAGGAGTTTTCCTTTGCACCCTGGGTTTGTATCCCTGAGCCATGACATGTAGCCCTTGATCAAGGTATTTGGAGCCCCAAAACCCAAGGAACAATAAGTTTACAAATTTCAAGTCTTTGCGTCATCCGGAATGAAGGATCTGGCGGGGGCTTTCGGAGGGAGGGGCCTCTGTAGGTTACGGGCGGGGCACTATGGGGACTACCTGGTTATGCAGGGGTTTTTATAACCACCATCTCAGGGTTTTAGGTTTTAGTTGGATTAGTGGCCACCCTACACGCAAATGACGGCTATTTGAACAAAAGTCTAAACTCCTAGTATACCCCTTAATATCCTCTATAATACTCCCCTACATCATTCCTCATATAACCACCTTTTAAGGTTTTTTCTGGTCCTATCAGCCGCTGAAGAATGGAAAGGAAAATGGAAACTGCCACGTAGGGTTTAGGGATTAGGGCATAGAAAAAATGGAAACTACTACATATTCTTGGGAGGATGTGATGTTTAGGGTTTAGGGATTATGTGTAAAATGAAATGGACGGAAAGTTCAGGGTTTGTAGGGATATGTAGAATTCAGGCTTCACTTGCTGGTTGTTAGTGGGGTATGGAGAAGAATGGCAGAGCCAAAAGGAAACTACTATTCGCTTTTTGGGCTTGTGTGAAGGGAACTGAGAAGTGGCTACAATGCCCAAAAATGTCGCCGTTCGATCGCTTGCTCTTCCTACCTTCCAACAACAAGCGGCGACAAGGTAGGTATGCTACAAAGGAAGCCTTTAGGTCTGCTACAAAACCACAGGTCAAGTCCATAGTTTTAATAGTGGACAAGAAATGGAAACTACTATAGTAGATTGGGGATATATAGGGATTATATAGGGGATAATGGAGAAGAAAATGGAAGCTACCATAGTATTGAGGCTAATAATAGGTGTAAGGTTGTCGGACTACAGAGGGACACTGGACTACATCAAGAGTTAGTACATGACTTTCCTAAGTGGGCTTTAGAAAGCTGTAATGTGTATGGACTTTGTACGGACTTGTACCGAAGTACGAGGTTGAGTGTAGGTGGCAAGATGGCAGGGGAACCACCCTTCGATAATTTTCATGTTGCGCGGCTTCGTGCTGCAGGGCCGTGGGCGCCAGACCCGCCAAAAAAACAGAATTATGTTGTTTGGATGTGACTAGGTCAGCCTTCTAGAAGATTTATCTCGTGGCCGACCCTTAACCGTAATCCCCTAAACCCTTAACCCTACTTAGCCCTGCTATGTCCACAAGGAAACAAGCTGGCGTCACAACCGGCAAAGCCATGTTTCGTGAAATTTCACCAAGACAGGGACTTGGTTGTAATGCGATCAAACAAAGGGCCTGGAAAGCAACAGACGTGGAGGGTTTTAGGGCTTAGGATTTGAGAGTTGAGGGTTTAGTTTAGGTCATAGGGTTGGACGGGTTTAGGATTTAAGGGTTTAGGATTTTAGGTTTAGGGTTTAGTTTCCAGAAACAGGTCCATTCACATGGGGGGATTCCGAAACTAGGGGTACCTTTCTGTGGAGTCCCTTTAGAAAGGACTAAAGCATTTTTGGGTCTATCTTGGGGTGTCCTATGTAGCCTCTGAAACGTATGGGCACAACCAAAACGGAACCCGATATTATGGAGAACCCTTGAACCCTAAACCTAGATCCTCAACCCTCTCTCTCTCTCTCTCTCAAGCGGACTCGGCCAAGACGGCCGCCACGCAGGCTATGAGAGGAAATCCTAAACCCTAAACCCCTAAACCCTGAACCCTAAATCCTTAACCCCTAAACCCTAAACCCTTAAACCCTAAATCCTAAACCCCTAAACCCTAAAAGGTCATAAACATGGAGCCGGACGGATTATCACGAGAAGCCTCATGATCCAGCGTCAGATTCCACACTACGGTGGTTTAGGGTTTAGGGTTTAGGGTTTAGGGGGTTTAGGGTTATGGGTATCCATGACTTGGGGGACCCCACGGAGAACTAGACTCCTGACTCTTAATTCTAGCCTCCCTGGACACCTCAACCCATATGCTGAGGCGCGCCTGTGCCAAGGTCTGCAGTTGGAAGGTCGACCTAGATGTGGGGTTCCAACAATGCAATTTAGGGCTTAGGTAGTTGCATGGATAGGGTACAGTAGTTGCGCGTACTGTAGGATTAGGAGTAGGTGTATAAAAGTATGCTGTTGTTTGGGGTTGAACGAAAACTTCAATACTTGCAATGGTACTTAAAACTAACTACCGAGCCTCCGAACATGAGGTCAAACTCAGCAAGTGGACATGGCATTGGGAGTATACAGTATTCGCCACGTCTATGGGTGGGTGTACCTTGCTTGAAGCAAACAACACACACACACACACACACACTCTCAAGTAGCGCCAAATCTGAGGGGTCCGAAGGGTGGGAGATGGTTTAGGGTTTAGGATTTAGGGGTTAGGGCTTTTATCCCCACTTCCTATTCGCTCTAAAGCCCTGAACCGACCACATAGCATGGACTGACCGGTGACCTCCGCACACACGCATGTACTCGAATTAGCAGGGGTCCCTAGTTTGCGGTCTTCCTTACATGGAGGACCCATGTTCTGTCCTCGAGTCAACCCTAGACCTAAACCTTGAGCCTTTTGTAAACCCCATACTTCACCCTGCCCTGCTACTCCTCCCAAGAATATTCTCCGAATTGGCACGAAAAAAACCCGCATCGGGCCATAGTTTTCAGTCCATTTTGGAGCAGAGGGATTAAGGGGTGGAGCCGTAAAAAAAGGATTCCTACTAAGCCCTCAACCTATGCCCTGAACACGCAACCGCAAACCCTGGACCCTAAACCTACCCTAAACCCTACACGCCCACATCAGTTTTTTCCTCCTCCAGCGCTTCTGCGCACGTAGCGTAGAGCTGCTGCAGAATATCCACGCGTTCCTGGGGAGCTCAGGGTGGTACTGGGGTTTAGGCTTTATGGGGTTAGGGTTTAGGATTTAGGAATCGTTCCTTAAGGGTTTAGGGCTGAGGGCTCTGTGTTTTCGGAATGAATAAGAGCAATATATGGACGTACATATGTTCACCAGTCCACTGACCTACCTCACATACATACATGCACACATACATACATGCATGCATACACGCCTACGTGCGTAAGTACGTACATACATGCATACATACATGACTGTAATTTGCTCACGAATAAGACGCTCAGCATCAGCTTTCCTCCTCTCTCATGGGCTTTGGAGACACAGATGTCTGCAAGAATAGCTGAAGCTGATGTAGCCCTTATGCGGTGACGACTATGAACATCTCGGTTGGATACTGAGCTAGATTTGGGGTGCTGATTCAGACGGTTGCCGCGAGCCGAGATCCTAAACCCCAAGCCTTACATCAAGCCGGAAAGAGAAGCTTGAGGGCTTCTAAAACAATTGCATGCTACGGTTGATGCTCAAAAAGCCTTCATCAGCGCATGTACCTTGTCAATCCCGAACTATGGTATTCTAGTACATTAAGTGTTCAAGTCACGAGGTCTTTAGTAGTAACAATAGCCCTAGGTCGTATCCTGAGCCAACATGTCAGATCCATTGCCTGCATCCACTGTTTCTGCGCCTCCCCCTCCGATGCTGCCCAGTTTTGCCAGTCCTGAGCTATTACCCAGCGGCTTAGTAAGGTTTAGGCTTTAGGTTTTTGGAGGGCCAGGCAGCGAGAGCCTAAAGTTTGACGCTTTTGTTAGCAAGTCAGCAAGGATGGAAGGAATGGAAACCAAAACGAAACTACTGCTTAGGCTGTAGTGTCGAAAGCTTAGGGTAGAAATGGTATAGGGTTTAGGAAAAGGCTTTGTGTTGACGGGTTACAAGACAACCCCCACCATCACAAACATGAGGAAGGCTTGATGAGGGGATGCCCTTCGGGACCCCCTAAACCCTAAACCCTAAACCATAGTCTTCGGAGAGCAGGGCGGGCATGGTTGGGGCTTAACCCCCCAAACCCTGAAGCCCAAATCCAAAACCTAAACCCCAAGCCCTTGTGTACCTGGGCTTCCACACAGCCAAAAGGGGCTTATCCCAGAGGCTAGGGTGGGTGGGGGGAAGAAACCTATTTGCCAACAAAACGGATTGTGCGATTCCATGGAAGGGACTGCATGTTTCTGGAGCCAAACAATGTGAGAGCTCACGGTTGATAATGCGAGGTTTTTGTTAACCCCAAACCCCCAATGTCTTATGGGGCCCTCATAGGGTCCCATTTTGGGGGTTGCCCTTTCCAAAAAAATGCTGTTATGTTAGGGTCTAGGGGTGCTGGGCCAAAACCCTGAACCCTAGACCCTAAACCCTGGATCCTAAACCCGAAGCCCTATAAACCCTCTTCCCTAACCCCTAAGCCCTAAGCCTTAATGGTCCTGTGATAAGACTAGAGCGCTAACATACCCCCGGCTCAAGAATTCCAGGGATGTCAAGTACCTAAATGGGGTTCCCAAACCTTTCACTACAGTGGACACAGAAAATCTTGAAACAATGGAAAACAATGGAAAGTACGATTTTTTGTTTTTTAGGGTTTAGGGCTTCAGGTCAGGGAGACTTAGTAGGTAGGTGAATAACCCTTATAATCCCTCTAGTTCGCCTAGTGACCCCCCTTATGAACCTACTTACTAAGCCCCCTGACCCTCCAAGTAAGGCAAGTAAGGCCCCTTCTACCTTTGGAATCGTGTTTTTTTGTACACTAACTGGATGCAGGTATAGGGGTTTAGGCTTAAACCCTAAACTGCGTATCGTTCAAGGTCTCAGACTGCTGGCCTAGCCAGAGGCTCATGGCACCCCCAAGTGAAATCCCAAACCTGAGCCCTCCAAAGCCCCAAACCTTCCCCTAGAAAACCCATGACTGGGTTGCAGTTAATGATTTTTCTTTAATTTACTGTAATGAGGAAAGCTCATTGTTCAATACACATGTGTATATATATATATACACGCTCATAGCATGGTAACTTACAGCGAGCTTCATAACATCATTCACCGTCGCTCCTCGGCATCCAGAACCCTATAGTATCATTATGTAATTCATTATATAATCCCCTTAAGGAGTTTAGACTATGGCTCATATGGACTAGGTACCCCTGCACCTCCTAACCCTACCCTCCATGAAACAAACATGGAACCGGAAAAAGCCATCACGGACAACTGTCCTTTGTATGCGGTCTATGTGGTGATGCAGAGCCCCAAAACAAGTCAAAGGGGCTAGCAGGTTGTAGCGGGAGTTGTCTTGGTACCTGCCAGCTCAGCTATGGCAGATCCAAGATTGAGGAGCTCCTGGGGTGTGAGTTTACAGCTCAGAGATCCGCATTCTGAAGCGTCGGGGAAAGGCTTCTGAAGCTTTTGAGCTAGGCATGAAGATTTGCGTGCGCATCCCAAGTGGTGCTGATGAAGCGACCCTCCACCTTGATATGAGCCGTATTTTAAACTCCTTAAAGGGGGTCATAGGGGGGGACTATGGCTCATAGGGATTTCTATACTAATTCTCGTACCTGTGGAAGTGGTTAAAAGATATGGGATCCTGATTCGAGTTCCTCCCTCAAACAGATCTAATGATCTTGGTAAGCCCCGCAACCTGCGAGCACAGGGGTGCGAAGTAGGTACCCGCCAGCTAGACTCAGGATGTTGCTGCGATTCGAAAGTGGTTGTGGGCGGGGTAATCGAGTCATTTTGCGAAAACCCACAACCACCTCATATACATTACACCATTCCTGGAATTCGTGCTGCATCGCAAGACTAGAGCCCCTGCAGCTCACCCACCAGCCCCCAAAGATTTGAATTCTACATCCCCACAATGCTAACCTCGACAACGCAGATCTCTTCAGTACGCCCATATCCTTTGAGCAGAAGCTCCGACAATCTATCTTACTCCTGACTCCGACACCTGAAACCCTAATTCTACGCCCAAAACTAAACAGTTCCCTGTTTCGGAGGCTTCTATACCTCCCCTGGGCTGATCCGGCTTGAACTGTCGTTTCTGCACGCTGAAGACAGGATTTCAACACGTGCATTGCAAGGCTGGCATGGCAGCATGTAGGGACCTGACTAGATGCAAATGTTGGGTACTGCCCCTGTTAAGGGCTATATATAACCATATTATAATTGTTATCCAACTGTTACTTAAGGGGGGCAGTACTCAAAGCAAATGATATGTTGAGGTCTGTTACTGTTTGAAGTACCCGATGCCAAAACTCTACAAGGAATCTGCGACCACAATATTGGCACTTATTCGGGCTTCTTCTTTAATCTGGGAAACCCTAAACCCCTAAAACCCCCAGACCCTACACCCTAAACCCCCAGACCCTAAACCCTAAACCCCCAGACCCTAAACCCTAAACCCCTAAACCCCTAAACCCCTAAAACCACCAAAAATCTGGGATCTCGGCCTTAGAAACGACAGGAACACTATGGCTCAGCAGAGGAGCTCGGAGCCTAGGGATCCCTATGATAAGGGGTTCTATAGGGGTTATACAGATTATTTAGGGTTTAGGGTTTAGGGTTTAGGGGTTCAAGGGTTTAGGGTTTAGGGTTTATAGGGGGTTTTATAGGGGCTATAGACATTATATATGGATCCCATGATAAGGGTTTATTACTATTACTTAGGGTTTTTGGAGGTGTGGGTACTTTGATTTTTAGCATTCTTAAAAATGAGGAAATCTGGGGACCCTAAGTAATGGTAAGTTTATGTGGGTTTGATGGTTTAGGTTTAGGGACTCTTATAAGAATTATGGCGCAAGGGCCAGCCAAGGATAGCGATACAAGCAACGTAAACCCCCAGGGATTAAGGGCAGTCCGCCTAATCCTAAACCCTAAACCCTAATCCCTGTTGACTGAGTTTGAAAACCCTCAGCCCTTGGACCAAAGCCTTCAACTCTAGTCGACCTGAATCCGCCCGAAACGCCTTGCAAAAAACTAGTTTAGCTCTTCATCGGGAGGGCGGGGTTGTGGCATCATCTCCCTTTCCTCTGGTTAGCAAGGAAAGAACAAATGGATCCGTAATACAATCCCAATAATATGTCAGTTTCCATGTCCTTTTCCCTTCCTTCTTTCCTGCTAACCAAACCCTAAACCCAAAGGTCACCTTGCCCAATTTTCGCCCTCGCTCGCCACGGCCTCAGCGCAAAGCCTGAGCCGTGGCAGATGTCGAAAATCCGGCACAGGTTAATCTGGGTTGCCTTGAAATTATTCGTGGGTAGTATGGGTATACACAAAAAAGGGGAAGAAACCAAAGTAGTTAGTGAGAAAACCTCTAGGTGCTTGTGTAGGTTTGTGATTAGGGGGATTACAATTTCAAGCCCTCACGTTGGACGTGCAACATCGCCTAAGTGGAAACATTGCCCCGTTGTATGTTGCACGCCTCGCTTGAAGAAGCTGAGAGCTCGCTGATCGGCGCTGCGCTGCTTCCGCAGCGAAGTGTCCACATCGGCTGCCCGTCTGCAACAACGAGTCATTGGAAGGCGGAAGATAGTGCTGCCCGAACGTGGGCTAAGGCTTCGATAGTCCCGCACCTCACCCTAAATCAGGGTCAAGTCTACAAACGCGCCTAAAGTCTGAAACCCCTAAATCCTAGACCCTAAGACCCTAATTTGAAGCAGGCGTCAACACGAAGCCGTGCAACCCTCAACCACATCCACTTCATCCCTGGAACTTGTCTACACCCCACAAGCCCCACAACCGTCAACCCTGAGCCCTAAACCTTCAACCGTGGAGGCTTTAGGGCGTAGGGGCCTGATAGATGATTCCTTAACCTCAAAACCCCGAGCCCTGAACCCAAAACCTCCAAGCCCTAAACTCCGAACCAGCACACTCTGCTCTGGAACAACTTAGGCTGAGGCAGCATCAGCTGTCTAGGGCTCCTAGAATTCAAGGTGAGTTTAGCGGGCTTACAGTTCACAGGGCATAGGAGGCCTTTTAGGTTTATAGGGTTTAAGGTGTAGGGTCTGGGGTTTGGGGGGTTTTCAGGTTTCATGCGTAGGGTCGACTAAAGGTTTGTGGAGCGTTAGAGTTCTCCGGCTTTGGACGTGGGATTGTTGGTGTAAGGTGTTTGGGCGTGGGATGAATGGCGTAAATTGTAGGTTGTGGTTTGTGGCCAACCTACAAACATACCACAGCATAGCCCCAAGCAGCGAACAATTTAGTTTCTGGGAGTCTTCATTGCGAGGGGACAAGATCGTCTAACCTCCCGGTTCATTCATGGATGCTTTCAGGCCCTACAAACCCCAATCAACCCTATAAGACCTATAAGACCTAATGTAGGCCCCTGATTAATGAACCCCCTTCCCTTAGTGAGATTTTCATAGGGATCCTCACAGGAAGGCCCTTAAAAAGCGGGGGTTATTAATCATGGGTCTACATTACATCCAAGACCGGAAATCCACAAACCCCATGGGGTCCGGAGTGCGGCAATTTACTTGCCCCAAGTCAAGCAATGAAGCATGGATCCTCATAGCAGTCCCTCAAAGCATCAAAAATCATTGTGGTTGTCATGTTCTTCTTCATGTGGGGCCAAAACCTAAACCCTATCAAACCGGAGCCGTAAGCCGAAATTCAGTCGTCGTAGTAGCTCCATGTGTTTCCATGTTGTTTGTTGATTGTTCCTGCCTATTACCAAATTCTAGCTCCAGGGTTTAAGGTTTAAGGTTGAAGGATTAGGGCTTTGAGGGTTTAAGGTTTGGGGTTTAAGTCTGAGGGATATGTTGCAAATAATGGTGTTGACAGGAATGTGAACCTAGAGGATATTGCGGTTTCTATGTACAACGCAAGTGTAAGCATGCTTACGCAGAAAAGTAGCTAAGGGACCGTGGGGTACAAGGTTGCTGTCGATCAACGCCATTATTGAAACCTTAGAATATGGCGTAATTATAGAATACTAACAAAGAACTGCCAGACATATCGTTGCTGTCTTTATGTACAGGTCTGAGAAATCTACAAGATATTACGTGGTCAGGTACAAGAATGGTCGCAAAAAACTGTACGATATTACTTCCTTAAGCACAAAGGTAGGCACAAGAGCAAGAGGATATTGCGAGCTTCTGGACAACAACATTGAATCAGTATCAACCACTCTGGGGATGTTGTAATTCAGGCTACTCGCCTGGAAGACAAAGACCTACTGCCAGAAGCTGGGTTGCTGCTAAGGAACTTAAAGTGAGCAAGGGATCCCTATCAAGTACTACATACCTAAACCCTAAACCCTAAACCCCTAAACCCTAAACCCTAAACCCCATATCACTGTAACTTGAAAAAGCTCCTTAAAATCAACTCAGAAGGAGGCGTCACAAAATTGAACTCCCTGGTCTGGATTTAGTGCTTCTAGCATATGTGTGTGGAATTAGAAGCCCTAAACCCTAAACCCTAAACCCAGGAGGAAGCTGTCCCCAGACTCATCCCGAACAGAAACCAGAAGTTGGTCAGGCTTGTGGTCACAACTCGGGGGCTCAAGATTTCCCAAGTCCTGTGCAACCCTAAACCCCTAAACCCTGAACCCCGCGGTTTGGGGTTTAGGGTTTAGGGTAAGCTTATGAATCGCTGCAGATCTTGCAGGGAATGGTACACAGCCCAGCCTGACAGTTCCCCAGAAACGGCCACGAAGGTCTCCAGGAGCTTGAGCCTCCACTTGTTGGTGCTCAGGAAAAGGGTTTTGGGTTTGGGAAAGTGGGGGACTGGAAAAGAAATTGGGAACTACCATAGAGTGTAGGGTTTTAGCCTCCGGGTTACAGCAGAAGGCTCGGCGCTTGGTAGAGAGGAAATGGGTACGATAGCAGATAGAGGAACAGGCCGGACTACCTCGTGTCTACTAAGCCGCAGGCATCGCTTATCAGAGTTTCTGAAAGTGGGACCCCTCAAGACGCCTGTGGTAACGTAGCATCCGCGCATCCTCCTTCGCGGAACTACTGGATGACTTGCGTAGAGCCCAAAAGCAGCCCTATAGAACCCTGAGAACAATACCCTGGCTATTTTTGTCGCGTCTGTCTAAATTATTGATTCCGGGAACCCCTACACTCAACCTTCAATCCTAAACCCTAAGCCCCAGCCGTTATCATGAATCCCACACCAAGCCCCAAACCTTGCAAACAGTAACGATAATCATCCCCCTTACTAACCTACTCACTACATAGAACTTAATGAGGTCGTTTCCGCTGATGCAGCTGCAACATGAGAGTACAAACGCATAAGGGGTATCGGGGTATCGGTTTTCGCACAAGGTATCGGTTATCCAGCGAAATCCATCGATGTCTCCTCCAACATGCTTCACAGAGC
This sequence comes from Symbiodinium pilosum, assembly GCA_905231905.1. Taxonomy (NCBI): domain Eukaryota; class Dinophyceae; order Suessiales; family Symbiodiniaceae; genus Symbiodinium; species Symbiodinium pilosum. The sequence continues at coordinate 23,246 of CAJNIZ010030657.1, forward strand.
CCAGATGTAGTAACTCTCTCAAGTCCACCACCCCCCCAAGTGCCTACACTCCTAAACACTAAGCCCCAGACCCTTGTCATAAATCCCAGATCCGAAGCCCCAAACCTTGCATATAGCAAACAGAGTCATCCGCCTTACTGATTTACTCACTAAGTCCCCCTGACCCCCCTAGTGCCCCCCCGAGGAGGATCTAGAAAGCAGAACCCCCCGTTATGGTACCCTGCAGTACTATTGGGTAATTTCTAGGAACCCTACTTTCTAGATCCTCCCAAGGGTCTGGAAAAAGCCCTGCGCCTGCAAGTGCCCGAAAAGTCGTTGCACCAACTCACTGCGACGAGCTGTCCACTTCTCATCAGCACTGCCCTGGTGAGAACCAGGAATGAGGGTTTAGGGCTTGGGGTTTAGGGCTTAGGGTTTAGGGTTTCAGGCTTAGGGTTTAGGGTTTGGGGCTTAGGGTTTAGGGCTTACCTGGACCCAAGCACCCTTTATAGATCCCAAGTAAGTATCCACCAAGAGGACAAAGGTAGTCCAATGTCCTGGTAGTATGTAGGGTTTACGGTTCGGTGGGCCTTCAAGGTTTTTGTCAAGGACTGCACAGGGCTGCTGGAGGTATAGAGCTGCCTCACTCTAAAAGTATGTGGTTTAAGGTGCAGGGAGAAGTGCAGGAAACTACCACTTTGAGTAACTCCGCAATATTTAGCCAACTTCTCGAAGGTGCCTAAACCCTAAACTTCGTAGTGCCTCCAACTTGTCAGCCCTACACCCAAACAACCTCAAACCCTAAACCTTAAATCCTAAATAACCTGAAGCCCAAAAATCAAATCTTGAACCCTAAATCCGACATCCTAAACAACCCGCCGCATGGTTTTCTGTCCAGTGTTTGGTGCGAGAATGCTGCTCTCGCCACAGTTTCGTGCAAGTTTCAGGGACTTCGAGGGGCCAAAAACCGTGCTGCGTTTTTTAGGAATGTTGGTAACCGTGGGGTTTACGCGCTATTTTGGATGCAAAGATAATTGGTCTACAAAAGGTCCAGCAGGCACAGAATCCCCTATAGTCTAAAGTATTTCAGGCTGTTCCAGGGTAGAAAATGTTCGCTTTCGGCGTGCCCCAAATGTTATGCAATTTTGGCACTGGAGGACATAGCTCAACTTCTCACTTGCTGAGGTTCTTAAGGCGCAATGATAACACTAAGTACATCAGAACTCCTCACCAGCTTGGACTGATGGGGCGTAGCTTGGGCTAATGGGAACGATCCTTGGACCAAGAGGAACGAACCTTGCACTCTCTTGGAAAACAAACGATATTATGGTTTTGGCGTGGATGCACTGGTCACCGCATGCTCTTGGAACACGAACATTATTCTGGTTTGGGCATGGATGCTCTGGTCACTGTATGCTCTTGGAACACAAACATTCTCATGGTTTGGGCANNGGCATGGGTGCTCTGGTCACCGCATGCTCTTGAAACACGAACGTTGTTTTGGTTTGGGCATGGGTGCTCTGGTCACTGTTTGCTCCTGGAACGCGAACGTTGTTATGGTTTGGGCATGGATGCTCTGGTCACCGTATGCTCTTGGAACACGAACATTCTCATGGTTTGGGCATGACGAAGGTTATTATAGTTTGGGCATGGATGCCCTGCTGACCGTATGCTCTTGGAACACGAACGGGTAAAATGTGGCAAAACGAGGAACGGTAATCCATGCGCTAGCCTAAACAACCTAAACCCTAAACAACCTGAAACCCTAAACAGCCGAAGCCCTAAGCCCTGAACTGGTCACTTAGCTTGACCTGGCCTTGCCTTCTCAAATTCCACCCATTGTGCCAGAGTGCTGCGCTGCCTTAACACAATGTTGGAACTATGGGCCCCGGTTCTTTTGGGAGTTTGGGGCTTAGGATTTACGGACCTGCCCTTAATCCTGGGGACCTGATATACCTACTACATATCAGTACAAGCGCAATTGAGCCCATACTTCGGGCCCTGAACGTAAAGTATACTTACGGCTTGGAGTTTCTAAGGTAGGGCTCAGGGTGTTCAGCAAATTACGAAATGTCCAGGACATAGAGTTCAGACTTAAGGTTAAGAGTATACTCAGCTGAGCTGGGGATAGCTAAGTGGTTGGCAATTCTTGGTGGAAATGCCCACGTAACCCACCCTAAACCTTAGAACCTAAACCACATGTTACAACTTTTTGTTAGTGCTCATGTTCCTTATCCTGCTGTTAAGTCAAAAAGAACCCCCTAGTCTTTTCCAACACAGGCTCACACATGTAAGCCCCTGATCAACAAACCCCTCCCCGTAATCGGGGTTGGAAATCGAAATCCTATTTTTGAGGCCCTAAAAGGGATGGGGTTCAGTAGTCAGGGGTCTACTCTATGCAGCGCCAGACGTAAAACTGGAAAATGCTGAGCTGCAGTCACCCTCAAACCTCTAGAAACTCCTTTCAAGCTCAACGAACAACGGTTACACACACTAAAACAAAAATCTCAACAAGTAAGGTAGTTTACGTTTTCTTTCCGTTCCGTCCAGATCCCTGCATGATCCCCCACTACATACTCCCTACATGTCTCCAGACCACCTCTTTAAAGGAACCCCGTGATTCAAAAACCTGCGAGTCGTCTGCTTCAGAGGCTCTGATCCCGCTGCTGAATCCAGGCTTTGCTTTCAATGGCCGTGGCCTTCCACTCGGTCTACTTCTAGGTTCATGGGATTTACTAGGTTCTTATCACCGGGTTTCTAACCTCACGTATAGCTTGGGCAACCTACATAACCCCAGTTAGGAGGAGCTTAAACAAGGGCATAAGCCCTGCTACAAGTAGCTAGTAAGTACCATGAATCTTCAGGTAGGGTTCGAACTCCACGAACACTGCAGGCTTAGCTGGCTTGTCGTATATTTTCTCTGCAGCCAGCGTCTAATTCATGTGCAGGGCCTGGGGTTGAGTCTTGTAGAGCTCTGGCTAAACCCTAAACCCTAAACCCTGGGGGTTGTAACGTTTTGTGGAGTAATGTTTCTTTGGAATGCCCGTGTTCCCCTTGGTCCTCTCTATCTGGGAAACCTCCCTGTTTAGGACCATACATGCTGAGTCTTTGCCCAAGTCCTGCCTTGCGCAAAGTCCCTGAAGCCTTTGCTGCGCAACACCCATCCCTAGACAATTGGGACCCCAAGGATATACAGGGTCCTTACAAGGGATTACATAAGAAGCAATCCCAAGCACAGACCCTCAGCCCTGAACCCTAAACGCCACACTACAGGCCTTCACCCCTTAAACCCAAGCACGAAACACCAGGCCTCCACACCCTCCAGCCGAACCTGGACCTCAAAAGTGGCTAAAAGTACAAAACCCGTTGAAGACCAAAAGAGGCTCATATTCTACATACTTTGAAGGTGCAGGGAGGACCCTAAACTCCAAAGTCTATATCTTAAACCCTAGACCCTCAACTTCTTTAAGCCCTAAAACCCTCAACTCCCAACCCTACATACCCTAAACCCTTACCCCTAAACTGCTGTAAGCCCTAAACTCCAAGCCCTCAACCCTAAACCGCGAAACCTACATCCTACACACTCAACCCTGAACCCCAAACCCCATACCGGCCAGAAGCTCAAAGAGGCGCTCTGGGGATGCAGTTTTCCAGGTGCAGGTCGCTTTGGGCCTGTTGGAAGCCCCTCTCTCCAGTAGAACCTTCAACCTCTTTCAAGGGGTTATATATATACATATATATATGTATATATTATAAGTGTGTGTATCTGTACATCTATACAGAGGTTTAGGATTTAGGGTTTACGTTTTAGGATTTTAGGGTTCAGGGGTTGCTGTACTGGCCTTTGGTTAGCTAGGAATGGAGGAATGGATCCTTGTAGTGGTCCCTATACAACCAATTATATAATGATTCCCATATTCTGTTGCATTCCTTCACTCCCAGCTTACCAAAGGCCAGTTTAAAGTGGTTATATATATATATATACATGTCTATCTCATTACATCCACAGCAGAGACACACATGGAAACACTAGGGATCCTTAGATCCACCTACCTTCATCCCACCTTTTGAGCCCCCTGATAAGTCTGAGCACTAACTTTGGGAAGCCCCCCTTTGCCAAAAGGCTGGGAGGATGAGTCGGGTAGGATGACAGGCGGTTTCCATCTGGGGAAGCGTCCCCTCAATCCCCGGCTGCGACATTAATCCCGCATGAGGCAAGCCGTGTTTGTATGCAGGCTGTCCGTGCACAACTTAGCGCTCTTTCCATTGCGGATTTTGCTGTGCAGTGCACTATCACGTTTGCAGACATTCGGGTTTAGAGTTTGAGGTTTAGGCTTAATCTTAACCCTGCAAACCCTTAGCCCTAAACCCTCAAGCCCTAACCTCAACCCCTCAATCCTAAACTCCCTAAACTCCTAAACCATTCTAAACGGATGTTTTCAACACCAAAGACCTAGGTCCCCCAGTAACCCTTTAGTAACAAGAGTAAAGGGCTGTAGGGTGTAGGGTGTAGGGTATAGGGTTTAGAGTTTAGGGTATGGGGGTTAGGGTTCCCCAGTAACCGCTTCATGATAAGGGGTAGCCTTTTCCTAATGTTCTGCTTTATACAGGAGACCTTAAAAGAAAAAAGGGGAAAAAGGTACTACAGGGGCACCTAGAAGCTTACAACCTTAAGCCCTAAGCCCTACACATCACAACAGAATACATATGGGGGTTTCCCAAAATTAGAGGTCCATTGTTGGGGGTCCCCATAACAAGGATTACGTATCAGCTTATCATATTTTTGGGGGGGTCTTTAAGGGGGAGCCCCTTTTCATGGAAACTACTGCGCTATATCCCTATACATCCTTTAGTGAGACCCTAAACCCTGAACCCTAAATCCTAGACCCTAAACCCCCAGCCCCATGAGGGAACAACAAGTCTAGCCTCGTCCACTCCGGTGCTCCACGCAGTTCGCGAGCCGCGACCTTCAATTCACCTGAACTGAGCTGCTGCTAAGGAACTTATCTTAAGTTACCATAAATATGGGTATACAGTAAATAATAGGCTTTCCTAGTTATAGCAACTGAATTTACATTCCTGAGCAGCAACCTGGTAAAGAAACACTTTGGGTTTGTGGTTTGGGTTGAGGGTTTGGCGGCGTAGGGTTTGGGCTTCAGGCTTGAGCATTCGATTGTTTTAGCGTTTAGGGCGTAAGTTCAGTCTTTACTTTGGCGTGGCATGTGCTTAGGACAAGCGATCCCTCTACGTGCTAACAGCCACTACAAGCGACAATGGCAATTACATGAGGGTCTCGCAATGTTGGGTCAAAGGCATTAATGTCTTCAAAGTTTGGGGCCCAATGTACGTATTGTATATATGCTTGGATCCCAGGGAAATGTCCAGATGATCAAAAAAGAGGCCCTTAGAGCAGCTAGAGATGTCAAGGGGCTGTTGAGGGATTTGGGTTTAGGATTTTTGGATTTAGGTGGTACTCCCTCAGTCATGTACGTGGAACAGTTTGGGAAACTCGTAGTGCTGGTGCAAAAGAGCGAGTGGGGGAAGGATTCCGATGACCCCTTTTACACCTGGAGCTGAGGCGGATGCCAGGAAGACTTTAAACCCTAAACCTTAACCGTTACTAATGCCTACATTCACACCCCCACCTCTCCAGTATGCTGGGTTTCTGTTAAGGAACTTACATCAAATTACCACAATATGGGTCGATAATAGTGAATAGATTCCAGTACCCTAAGTTCCCTAACAGCAACCCAGTATGTATAGGATAAATCCGGCATTCCCAAATTGCTGCTCAGTCGCTGTAGCGGCTGCGGAGGAAGCGTGCAACCCAGGGGCAGACCTCTGGTCAGGGAATCGGAAACAAATCAAAGTTTAGTCTTTAGGGTTCAGTAATTTTGGGCTTAGGGCAAAAAGGGGTATTCTCCGATCCCTTTGACTGGGTTATTGGACAAACGACGGGTTTAGAGCCGTTTGGGGTGTAGTGAGTCGGGCGTGGCACCCTCGTGAAATGGGTACCCTCATGAATCCTAAACCCTCAACCCTAAGCCACGTGGGACACATGTGGGATCATGTGGAATGTGAAATTAGAGCGGATTAAGGAGGTGGACCAATGGACCAATACCTACATCTCCTATGAGCGAGTTGTCATGGATGATTCCTCTACCAGGTATAAGATCACGATACATTAGTATTTGAGTTTGCGGGTTGCGAACAACTCGGTGACCTCGAAACTGCACGAAAGTGACAATAAGAACACTAAACAACACATCCATGAACCCGCCTGATTTGAGCTATAGTCTAAACTCCTAGTATCCCCCTTAATAATCCTTATAATAGCCCCCTATATAATCCCCTATATACCCCCCTTTAAGGAGTTTAGAGAATAGCTCATTTGCTCCGGAACAGAAGGAAAAGCATCCCTCAGCCATCTAGCGCACCTATCAGCCTCTGCTTTTTCAAGAGATTGGGACATGTATTTATACCTATGTATATATACACACCCTAAACCCTAAACCCTAACTCTGAACCCGGCCCTAAACCCCTATCATACATACATACAAACATACATATGTATATATATATATATGTATGTATATGGTGGCTTCCAAAACTAGGGTCACTGACAGTATACTATAATCCCTACAAGGACCCCAACCGGCCGGAATACCGAAGATATCAGCACCCCTAGAGTTAGGGTGTAGGGTTTAAGGGTTTACCTTCCCAATTTGTGGCTTTTGGTGCCTCAGAGTTCTGGGCACTACGTCCTGAAGAGTGCCAAAGGAACAGGAGAGTATGAAGCCTTGCAAACGCTTGCTGATGCCTCGTTGGGCGAGAAACATTGGCCATATTGTAAATGATATGGTTTCTTTATTTTTGGGCATAAACATGACAGCGTATGTTCAACAACAAGGCCCCCTGTATGAACCCAACAAACATCACTGTGGGGGTTTACCAACGTTTAAACAACACAAGCCTAAGACTAAACCACTAAAACCCAGCCCCAGGTGAATCCTAAACCCTAAACAGGTGCGGCCTGCGCTTCATCTTCCATCTCCATTGACGAGGCAAGATCGCCAAGGCGCCTTGATCATAGCTTGGGCGACTCCCCGGCCAGTAACTGTTTGTACAATACGGGGTGTAGGGTTTAGGGCTGCATTATCCCAATCCCTTTCACAAAGACCCTGCACTTGCTACATGACTATACTACGGCCGCAATTTAAAGGATGAGTTACGGAAATCCTATCATTTACACTAACAGCTGCCACCAGAGATGCTAATCCCTTAAGGAAAATGTTTTTTTTCAGCAGACTTACTGTGAGGGGGAATGACCCAGCCTATAACCAGGTTTACAAATCCCCTCCCCCTGAGAACAGAGATCCCGACCCCTAAATAATCAATTTTCAAAATACGATGTAATGGAGGGAAAAGGCATGTCCAGGAATTACTACGGGGGTGGGGGATTATAATACTGGAAGGTGGGGGAAAACAGTTCTTACTGACACAACGCATGGCCAGTGTACTAGAACACCGCACTTCCCAAAGGTATTAGGGTCAGATGATTACCACCCATAAAAATCAGCACCCTTCACTTTCTGGATTTAACCCCTTAACCCTAAACCCCTAAACCCTAAACTGCTGTCCAACACGGGTTGAATTATACTTCCAATTGGAGGCTTCGCGGAGGTTGTGAAGAGGAGAAAGTTTGCACCTAGACTTGCTGTTGTCCAAGAAGATGTTCCTTAACAAATGCCATAGGTTGGGTACTGCCCGCACCCAGTAACAGTCTATCCTAGGGGTCATATTAAGGGCTATATATACTTATATTATGTCTATTATCCAACTGTTACTGAGTGGGAGCAGTACCCAAGCCATAGGCCTTTACAAAATCAAACCTCCACGTCTTTTTCAGCTTCACTTCCGGGTTTTAACAAAGTACTTCAGGTCAGAGACCTGGCGACCGTGCTTATCCATGTGATGCTACAGTGCTTCCAAAACTTTATTCCAGTTGATGTTCAATGTCCACCTTAGGACCCTAAACCAAAAACCCTACACCGTGTTAACTCTATGAATCCAGCTGGGCCACGACCATCTGTAGCCATCGACCCCCTGGGTGGTGTCGACTTCCTTCCTAAGCTCAAGGGTAGAGGTCCTCCACCCTACTTGAAGGGCTTCAAAAAGCTGGGCTCTGGAGTCATGTCCGCTGAACTAAGTCAGAAGAAACATTCCTCAGTTCTGAACAGCCCAAGACCGCTCAAGGAAGCTCAAACCTAAACTCTGCATCTTCAACAGTACTACAGGGGCCTAAATAATTACCAATATCATTTTGAAGTCCATTTGAGGTAAAAGCGGACATGAGTCGGATTCGATCAAGGTGAAACAGAGTGTGTATTACACTCGATGAATGAGTAGTTAGGAGGCAGAGAATGAGGTTACAACAAGTCGATTATCCTCTGAATGGCAGCTGTGATTTCATCAAAACGCAGCAGCCGTTCAGAGGGAACCGACTCAGACAATGTGCCTGGCGAAGGGCAAGTTCTTGTAATTTTGCTTGGTTCCGCGGAGAATCGCATAAATTTTTGACAGTGAAAGCAAGTTTCATTCCCGCTCCAAATGGGTTCAAACATGTGAGCTTTGGGAGTGGCATCCAATGCTTGCAGCCTGAGAAGTGTGGTAAGGGCATCCTTAAATTTTTGGAACCTGTGTAGGGCCGCTTTGAACCTGCCCTTTGCCCCAGGGGCACCAGGGATGCGAGAGCGAATCTCGTGAACACTCATTGTTTGCCACACACTCAAAGGAATCTGTGTGATGCAGGAAATACGATCCAGATTATGTTGGGGATTAGAGCGCATGCTAAGAACGAGATCTATCCACGGAGGGGGCGATCTTTTGTGCGCAAAAATCGGAATAAACATGACCCATCAAGGGGAGCTTTTTGCAGAAAACATTTGCACTCATTGATAGCATCAATGAAACCTGCCGCGGTGATGCGGATAGCAGTGGCAGTGCAATGATGGTTGATGCAAATATTCATATTCAGTTCATGCATACGCGCCGCTGCTTGTGTAAGATCCCAGCAGTGGGAGATGTACACCTCAGCTGGAAAGCTGATTTCCAGTGGCAAAAATGGTAACCATTTGCTTGGCAGTGGCGGGTCGTTAAGGCTTAGGCAATGACATTCTTCATATGCCGAACTCAACAGATGCGCAGAAAGGGTTTTAAATTATAGGCCGCCGTGCCAACATTAAGGCATTTAGCTAAGAAAGGAGCTGCCTTGCCCCCAACTTGAATGAAAATGGCAAACGCCTGTGACCATGTTTTGATTTTTGTAGCATGCGAAGACTTAGTGAACGTTGCACGGGTCCAGAACGAAAAAATCAAAGAATGGTCAGCTGGCGTTGCAGCCCACTTGTTCAAATCTGTGCGCGTGAGAGGAGGCCTCCATTGCAAAGGCAGGAGATCTGCGTATTTGGTGAAAGCTTTTTGCTTGATTTGATTGTTAGCTTCAAGGGGAAGAGCGGGTAAATCAGGTCTCTGAATATCCAAAGATTGCTGAGGCAATGGATCATAGAGTTCAGGGTTACGGTTGATTTCCATCCATTGAAACAGCAAGTCAGCGGCATACTTCTGGAAACCCTTCCATTGTCTTTTAAGATTAATGTCCATCTCTTTGGTAAAGATAAGGGCCATCTCGGCGCAAGCTGGCCATTTGGTTCGCGGGAGCAGTGCTGAAGGCTAGTTGTCTCTAATGTTTCGGAATCTAGGGCAATGCCACAGGATATGCTGAAGATCAGCTCTTTCGTGGAAGCAGAATTTGCAGTCAGGAGTGGGAAAAAAGCCCATTTTATGCAGCTTGTGTGGAGTAGCATGTGCATCAGCCAGCGTCCTAACTAGTGGGACTCGTAAAGGCGAGTCGGCTACAAGCTTCTGACAAGGGCAGTCGTAGTTTCAACATCAGCCTTAGCAACGCCATTCCATACACTATATTCATACAAGGAATATGGAACCATAGTATTGGTAACTCTTTAAGCCCCTACAGTAGCTGCTCTTCCTTTGGCATGCCTCTGCCTCTTACCTTGCTATGCCCATACACAAGGGTACCCTGGTGTCCAAAACCAACAAAACGCAAGGGTCACTGCTATGCCTCCGCTTGTGTTGTGACATCTGGACTGCTACAAGGTCACCAGCGCACCTGAAATACTGGAGGCCAATGGGTATAGTTCCACTTCATGCACTGGGTCCGACACCCCAACCTCAACTTTTAAGCCTCTGAACTATGTGAGCCATTGTCTAAACTCCTAGCATCCCCCTTCATAACCCCTATAATTGTGCCCTATATAGTCCTCTATATAACCCTCCCTTCAAGGAGTTTAGACTATAGCTCATGTAGGCAAGCCACCCTGGTGGGCACTCGCAAGGTCTCCAGGATCCTGTTCAACTGCGTAAGGTTTTCTACTAGGGTTTAGGGTTTAGGGTTTAGTTCAGGGGGTTGCATTCTTCCTGGCATACCCCAACGAAGGATATAATCCATTCTCTATTGAGGACTATACAGTATCAGCGTTCTGAACTCTGGGGCTGGAAGTAAAATCACCCAAGCTAAGCGGTGGAAATCTTGCGCCACTCAAGATCCCCAAGCCACCGCACTTCCTGGATAATGGGATGAACACGGCCTACCTAATAACCCAGCATCACAATTCAAAAACAGCAAGCGCAAGCAAACCCACGACAGCGAGACAGTAAGACAGTGACCAACACGCGAGGTCGCAGAGCAAGAATAGCAGAAAGCCAGAGAAACAGAGAAAGCAGCGCTATTAACCTCAAAAAAATCAGGTGGACCCCCCACCTGCAATCATGGCCTTTTGGGAATGTGGGAAAACTTGAATAATATAATCACTATTATCCCTTATAGTCACTGCTACTGGGTGGGGGGGGGTTGAACCCAAATCCTCAAACACTGGCAGAGAATCCCCGACCCCAAGGCCCAACCCGGGAGCCTTTAGCCGGCTCAATATCGGGATGCCTCCAAAAGCATAGTGTCATGCTCCTTCTTGGGGGTCTAGGGCTCAGGGAAGTATAAAAGCAACTCAAAGAACCCAACGATGACTCAGCCAAGGCCTAAAGCTTAAACCTTAAACGGCCCTAAACCCTAAACCCTAAAGGGTTTAGGTAGTTTCCATTCTCTTGTCCATTATCCCGATATAAACCCTAAAACCCCAAAGCCAAGGCCTCCGGCTATGAATTCGTCACCGTCCCGCAAGCCACAAATCCTCAGTAGGCTTGCGCTCGGCAAATATCGTTGTTCCTAAGAATCCGGCACGACTTTAAACCCTAAACCCTGAACCCTGAACTTAGTATACTGTAGCACAATACATCCCAAGGTTTGAAGCACTTGAGGTCATGCAGGATGTTAAGCATCCACCGCATGAACGAAGCTCATGCGCCTAAGGAGCTTAATGCATAAACGTGCCGGTACTTCCTTCCTCAATAGGCCAACAATGTACCTTCATTACACTGTAAACGGGTCGGGTAACGCAACAACGACAAGAACCTTACAAAAGTGCATCCACCCAGCTACGATTTTCCGCGCGTCGTTTTTGTTGGCTAACCCGCCCCGACTGGCTGGGTTGCTGTTAAGGAACTTAATTTCAGTTACTACATTGGGGAAACCCTATTATTTACTATATATACCCATTATGGTAACTTAATTTAAGTTCCTTAACAGCAACCCAGCTGGTCACAATCTTCGGCGAGGCATTCATTGGGCCAGACCCAAGGTGAGACAGGGCGAATAACTGCGTCTGAAGTGCTATGAGCCATAGTCTAAACTCCTTAAAGGGGGCTATATAAGGGGTTATATATAGGGGACTACTCTATTAAGGGGGATACTAGGAGTTTAGACAGTGGCTCATACAAAAAAATCCTGCAGAAAGCCAAGTAGCCTATACCGTGGGTATTCTGGTATTAGGAAACCAAAGCCATGCAGGATTTTTCGGTATCAACAACATGGGAACCTGCGCCACATCTGCCATGGAAGTCCCTGCAAAGATCAATTGGGCCGCCTTTCAGAGATATGAGCTATAGTCTAGACTCCTAGTATCCCCTTTAATATAAGACTCCCCTATACAGATCTATATATATATATATGCCCCTAAATAACCCACTTAAGAATGAGCTTAGACTCTACCTCATATCACGTTCTCCTCACGCAAGGCCGTGCAAGTAACAACCAAGGTCTCTTGTAGGGACTACTAAACTACACAAGGGACTCCTATGTTCAACCTTAATGGTCCCTTCGTAAGCCAAATGTTGACAGGAGCACATTTGAGCTGTAGGAGATTGGGGCGACGTAAGGCCTTAGGCTTTAGGTAGCAGGGTGATTACGTTCTTACGTTCAGGGCCTGCGGTGCAACATGTCTACGACGAAGCCGCATATGAAACGCCACTATGGCCTCTTCTTGAGAGACCCCTTGTCAGCTTAGGGTTCTGGGTTGGGGGTGTAGGATTAAAGGTCTGGGGTTGAGAGTTTAATTGTCATCTTTGGACCCCTTTCCGAGATACTCTTTGCCCTCCAGTGTCCAAACCTCACTGATCCTAAATCAGCTGATGCCCTCATAGAAATTGGAGATATATGTCTTGCCTTGGCCAGGCACAAGAGGAAGCAACTGTACCGGAAGTCCCCTGAACGTGTCTTTGATTCTTGTTCGATCTATAATCCTACGAAGCAGCTCAAAGCTTAATCTCCACCAGGATTCCAGGGAATTTGGAATATGTAGCCACCCTTTATTTAACATCCCACTGCTTGGAAGACATTAGGCTTGCAGAAGGTCTTCTATGCACGCTTGGGGGGTCCCCCAAATCAGGGGGTCCCCATCATAAGGATTATGATGCTTCGGGGGTCCATGCCGGGGTCCCCTGTATGGAAACTACCGCTCTCCTTCATGTCCTGCAGACAGTGACCCAGCATGAATGTTGATATGAAGTATAATCTAACCTCCTAGTATCCCCCTTAATGAGCCCTATAATACTCCCCTATATTATCCCCTATGTAACCCTCTTTAAGGAGTTTAGACTATAGGGGCTGGGAATCTGAGCATGCTTCAATTATTGGTAAAGCTTGAGAATTGGCCGCTTCTTTCTGCACTTAACTAAGAAAACCTGCTCGAAAATCCACATACATTCTGCTGACTGGGCTCTTCACGAAATCAGGCGCACTACTGACCCTACACCCTCCACCTCCGAAGCCCAAACTCCGAAAGCCTACACCATCTATGCCATCTGAGTAGTGTTTGTTTTTGGTGGTTGAACCTCGCAAGATAAGATTCCTTATACAAAATACTATACCCAAAGAAAGGATATTATCTTACTCTATATTGGGTACCATAGCATCCCCAAATAAGATACTACTCATCTGTGGTTTTAGGTTTGAGCTTGGATTTTTCGGCGGCCCGGAGCACCTGAAGGCCCTGTAAGCCTCAGTGCTAAGGCTCCAAGAGAAGAGCGCCAAGCGGCCTCCTCACTGGCACTCTGCCCATCCAGCGCAATCAGCGAATCCGGTTGGCGGTCTATCTATCCATCTATAGTCCCCCTTAAGTAGATAGAATATGGCTTTGGGTAGAGTATAATAAGACCCCCATATACCCCATATTCTATCTACTTAAGGGGGACTATATCTGTATGCTGATATAGCCTTTAGCATGACCCCTATTATAGACTGTTAATCAGTGGGGCAGGACCTAACCGATAGCTTTGTTCCACTTCCAAAAAGGGTCGTAGAGCGCTGGGTCCTACGCTGCAGCTGCGAGTGTTGACTGGAAGTTGCCTTGTATGTTTCAAAATTCTGTCAAACATAGCCCTAAGAAGCAGCTGAAATTTCAATTTCTACCAGGGTTCCGGAAAGTTTCGAAAGAGTCTCAGGCAGCAAATCCTCTGCCACAGTATCGAAGCAGTCTCATCGAAGTCCCTCACAATCTCACCCTAAACCCTTTTTTTGCATCTGGAACTCCCTCAGGCTTTGCCAGACTGAAAGGCACTCCACCCTACACCCTAAACCCTCAACCCTAAAGCCTGAACCCTAAACCCTGATTTTGTTACGCAGGGGCAAAGTCACCCGAAGGCTCCGGGGGCTCATATTTCAGGGGGTTTTGTGCCCAAATTCCACCCGGGACAGTATCCAACCTATAACGTCCTAGGAGGGCGCCTGTGCGTGTGCATGACTCACAAGAATATGTGCTACTTGAGGTATATCCACCTCCCGCTAACATTCCTACCTCACCCTCTGATAGTGAACATCCCCATTTCATTTATGATATACCACACTAGGATATCTAGATTAGGGAGAGCCCTCTGATGATAAACATGAACCATTTTATTATGATATACCACACTGGGGATATCTAGATTAGGGAGAGGGTGGGTTTTACGGGGGCCAGGCATTACTTAAGAGAGACCCAGATGACACTGAAGGATGGCTGGCGCAAGGAGGCCCTTCACCTGCCATATCACTGAATACTACTTACCAACCCAGCAGAATGAGACGAACAATAATTTTGGGGGGTTTCCCAAACTTAGGGGCACCTTTTTGGGGGTCCCCATAACAGGGATTACAGTATTTTGGGGTCCATATTGGGGTCCCCATATGTTGGAAAACTACCATTTTAACAACAAAAATGGAAACTACTATATTAGTTAGCGTTCAGGGCTTTCAAACCCTAAACCTTATATCTATCTGATTCTAAGCTGTGCTTGCGATCCCCACGGGGTCAGTTCTCTCTCGTTTCTGAAAAAACCTGGACATGATCCCCCAGACAGTTTTATGGTTTAGGGGTTTAGGGATGTAGGGATTAGGTCTCAGGGTCTAACTCTATCTAGTCCCTCATGGTTCGTATTTACGCTCTCCCCAATTGGACGCTCAATATGTACACTCACAAATACTCCTAAGCAACCTGATATACAGTCACCCAAAACCAAGCGTAAAGCTACACCTCACATGCTCCTCCAGTATATTCGGAGCCGCATTTTTTCAGAATCTTTAATCTAGCTGAAAACACTGGAAGCTACTCTAAACCCTAAACCCAGTTTGCTTGTTGCCGCATCCATTCTTACACCCAGCAGTGTGGACTATGACAGCCGCCATCGGACTCCCTCCCTCAAACTCGCAAGGACCCCAACAGGGGCCGCAGAATCTAGAGCCAAAGCCTAAACTACTATTAAAAAACTTACATTAAGTTACCAGTATCAGGAAACCCCAGTACATACTACATGTCCATGCCCTGGTTACTTGACTTAAGCTCCATAACAACAACCCAAAAAATCGTTGTTTGGGGGAGGTTGTGTCGCAGATATTCATGGCGAATGGAGACGCCTGTGGCAAGCAGGGCAAGCTGTTTTGAAGTTGGTATTGCCATGTGAGCAAGAGTCAACCTTTCCTACATGATTTAGGGGACATGGGTTGCTTATTAGGGACTGTAGTAAGGACTGCACTAAAGTACAAGAGGGGTCCCTGTGTCCATTGTAAAGGGCTCCCTAATATGGCTAATATTGACAGTAGCTCACGCAGGGCCATAGGGAACACATTGAAGGTTCCGGAGTTGTACCCCTAAGGCTGTGCCATTGAAAGGTTCGTCCTAAACGACCCCAACATGACCTTTAACCCTAAACCCTAAACCCTAGTTTAAGGTTTATGTAGCCCCCTGTCATCTACCAGGATTCATTTAAGGACTCCCTAAGCCAGGGGTACCGCCTTAGGGGTGCATCACTCGAACCGTCGACTAGTAAGATGAGTAGACTAGAAGCGGTTGTTAACTAGGGATTTAGGGTTTAGGGTTTAGGGATTTAGGGTTTAGGGTTTAGGGTGGATTCCAAAAAACGGCAGTGAGTTTTTTCATTCCTGTTAATACGAAGGAACTGCAACAAAAGGATCACTTTGAAAGTGTGGGGTTGGGGTATGTGGATGGAGGGAGGAAATCTTGCACCGCAATTTTGTTCTCACTAATCTAGAAGCCTCAATACTAACCGCAGAAGGTCTATTTGAGGTACCCTACTGTATACCAAAGTAGACAAAAGCCTAGGACCCTAATCATAGCACAGGTAATGGCTTAGGCTTGTATCGTGTATCTTTTGAGCTATTCCAAGATAGACCAGCAGACCCCTGCTTTACAAGGATCCAAAGTGTAGCAGTCCTCCTTTAACATCTGCTACGGTAGTCGGTGGTCGTCAGGGGCTCTACATAGCAGTTTCTCAAAATAGGGGGACCCCAGTATAGACCCCGAAATACTATAGTCCTCAGTATAGGGAATCCGAAAATGGTATCCCCCAATTTTGGGAAACTCCCGCATAGCTGAAGCTTTTGCCTCGGGTGCCTGATCTTGGCTAGACTGGGTCCGTCATATGGGGACTCCTGATTCCTGAGCACCAGGAACCCTTCTTGATGTTGAAGGTGGGGCGACCCTCATCCGAGCACTACATCAATAAAACGGACCATAATTAAAGATGTTTTTGGGGTAGAATTAGGCTCCAGGAACTAGCTACAATTAGGTGGCCTTTATTACAGTCACTCTTACAGGGTGGGGGCGTCCTTCTCACCTACACCCAAAGCTCTAAACCCTAAACCCAAAGCCCTGAACCTGGATCATGAAAAACACCGACTCCCAAGCTTGACTGTCACGGTATATGGGTGTTTCCCAAAATTGGGGAGCAGGGGGGGGGGTGGTACCTTATTGGGGGGTCCCCATAATAAGAATTTTCTACTAGGGTCTATAAGGGGGCCCCTATTTATGGAAACTACCATATGAGCTCTAGTCTGAAGTCCTTAAAGAGGCCTAGGCTGCCGCCACTGCAGTAACTATCCTGTACTCATTAAAGCGGGCTTATACAGGGAACTATATAGGGGATTATTCTAGGGGTTATTAAGGGGGATACTAGGAGCTTAGACTACAGCTCCTATGATTCCGGCAGCCCTCTGCCGGCTGCTTTAAAAACAATGTCAAAACCTGAACCCTAAACCCTAAACCCTGAACCCTAAACCCTAAACCCTAGGATGTAGGGTTTTGGGCTTCGATTCAGGGTTTGGGTTGAAGCCTAGGCTTTAGGGTTTGGAGCTTAGATTTAGGGTTTAGGGTTTAGGGGTTTAGTTGTCAAGCCTAGGCTGTAGGATTTAGAGCTTAGGATTTGGGGCCACTTTCCCAAAAATCAGGCACTACTTATGGTGAGCTCCGCAATGTTGTTACAATTGCAATTCCCGAGCACTCGCAACGCATCAAAGGCATCACTTCCGGTTCAACTTGAAGCCCCAAACCCTATACCCCGCTAGTTTCAGGGCTTAGATGAGTAGCCTTTTTATGGTGGTTAAACCTAGTAAGATAATATTCCTTATACAAAATACTATAACCCAAAAGGAGGATAGAATCTTACTCTATATGGGGTGCCATAGTATCCCCAAATAAAATGCTACTCTGATGGGCTTAAGGCTTAAGGTCCCTGAAGTCCTTAACCAAGAAAACCTGGGATCCAACAAAAAAGAACCCCGGAGTTGGCTCCTAGAACCCTTTGAGACATATTAGTATATGAGCCATAGTCTAAACTCCTAGTATCCCCCTTAATAAGGCCTATACTACTCCCCTATATAATCCCCTATATAACCCCCTTTAAGGAGTTTAGACTGTAGCTCATATAGGGTCCCTTATTAACGCCATTTGGGAAAATATTAAATATCCCAGGGGCCTACCCAGACCCAAGGACGATTGTTAGGCCAGGAGCTGGCCCTCCTTCAATTAATGAAGGACTGATTTGCACTCGTGACTCCACCCCTCAAACCTACATCTTCCCCTAAATCTGGCCATTCTACATTTTTCCGGAAGCTGAACTTTAGAAAAGTTGGGAAGGCGTTCTATACAAATCACCATTTAAGGTGAGGTCTGGTGCGGTGACTTTGCCCGGTAAACGGACGCTAAACCCTAAAAAATGAACCCCAAGCCCCTAACCGCTAAACTCATGAACCCCTAAACCTAAACCTAAACCTTAAACCTTAGCCCCTGGGCCCCTGAAGCTCTATAAACCCCTAGAACTTAAACCCGAAACTCAAGGTCGTGCTCCTGAAAGGTTTCCCCAATATGGCATCAATAATATACACCTTATATGAGCCACTGCAGTCCCCTAAAGTGCCTTAAAGGAATCCCAACACCCAGTGGTACAACCCTAGGGATACAAGCCTGAACTTTGATAAACCCTACCAAGCCTCTAGACCCTAAAGCCCAAACCACTTAAGCCCTAATCCCCGAAACCCTAAACCCTAATGGCATCCGGAGCTCAAAACCTGATTCCCTAAACCCTTTTGCTGCAGGCTTGCATCCCCTGAACCCTAAACCGTAAACCCTGAACCCTAAACCCTAAATCCTGAACCCTTTTTGCTAAATCCTGAACCCTAAACCCTAAATCCTGAATCCTAAACCCTAAAACCCAAAAACACCAAAAAAACCCTAGCCTGGCCTCATGAGCGAGGTGTGAGATTTCGTTGTGAAGAATAGGTCCTTCACTTCGTCGCTGCCTGTGGGACTTATAGGGTTTAGGGTTTAGGAGTTAGGGTTTAGGATTTAGAGTTTAGGATGTAGGGCTAAGGGTTTAGGATTTAAGCGTTCAGGATTTAGGGCTTAGGGTGTAGGATTTAGTCTCGGATTTAGGGCTTAGGACTTAGGATTTAAAGCTTAGGATTTAGGGCTTATAGGGTTTAGGATTCAGGGGATATAGTTTCAGGTGGAGGCCCAGAAATTTTTCGTACCCTTAGGGTTTGTACCCAAACCCCCAAGCATAATGAATCCCGATAAGAGTCACATAGTAGTCATAGAAACCCCTAAGCCCCAAACTCTGAACATAGGGTTCCTCTTTCGGGGGTTGGGATAACCAAGATCACTCAAAATGTAGGGATTATGTTGGGATTTTACTGGGAGGAACACCCACTTCGGTCCCCCAACATACTCGTTTTAGGACTGCTCCCACCCAGCAAGAGTCTATAATAGGGGCAAATACGGGCTGTATATATTCATATTATGATACTTATCCAGTGTTACTGAGAGCGGACAATACCCAAGTGATTAAGGACATTATTTATTCATGTGAGCTAAAATCTAAAAGTCCTAGTGTCCCCCCGCATAAGCCCCATACTAGACTAGTCCCTAGATAAACCCCCTATACAACCCGCTTTAAAAAGTTTAGGTTATGAATATGATCAAGCTGCTACGGAGTGGGGGCAGTATCCAAGGTATAGGGTTCAGGATTCCTCCGAGTTTAGGGTTTAGAGGTTTAGGGTTTTAGGGTTTAGGGTTCAGCAAAGGGCGCCCATGATTTCAGAAGCACGATGATTCGATCCAACGGCTCTGGGCCTAAAGTCGAATACAAGGATTTAGGGTGTAGGGCTTAGGGATTTCCAAAAATGTTGTATAGGGAGTGATCTAGCCTTGAGAGTTCCTGACGCATCCAGAATCGGTGTACCTACACTCGCTTACGCTCCCCACACTAGCATGTAACCTAAAACGGCCCCAGGGCTTTCACTGGCCCAGAACCCCAAGCTCCCTCCCTAAACCCTAAACCCCTAAATGCCCCTAAACCCTAAA
>CAJNIZ010030657.1:42897-57796 GCA_905231905.1 Symbiodinium pilosum
ACCCTAAACCCTCCATCCCAAACCCTAAACCCTAAGAAGCCCCAGACTCTGCACCCAGAACCAACGATCTGGTCTTTGACCCTCGCGAAGTTAAAGATCGCACGCCTCCACCCGCAAAAACCTGTAGGATGTGGATCTACGAATCGCTTCTCAAGACTTCGGAATACTCCCCCAAAAACCCTGAACCCTATCCCTCGACCCTAAATCCCTGCAGGACCTGATCCGAATTCCTAGGTTAGCTATCCAGAGCCCGAGGTTCAAAATACTACAGCCTCTCTGAAGTAGATAGAATATGGGGTATATGGGCAGAGTGTCATGGTTTTGGGGAATTCCAGATTCCATCTACTTAAGGGGGACGTCCCACCTGGACATTCCAATATTTTTCGCATGGTCCCCAAAAAAGGTAACACATAACCTTGGAGGGTGTAGGCAAGCCCAAATTAACGCCGAAGGGCAGGCCAAACCCAACGGGGTCTCTCCCGTCTTCATCCGCTTGCCCTTGACGCGGTTTAGGGCTTAGAGTTTAGGATTTAGGGCTTAGGATTTAGAGTTTAGGGTTTATGGGCTAAGGGTTTACGGTTTGCTTGCCCTTGGCGCTTCATTCTTCTTGTTCTATCCCTCCAGCGGAGCTCAGGGGTTCAGAGCTTAAGGCTTTGGCTGTAACCCTGGTTTGTGGGTTCAGGTTCAGGGTTTAGGGTTAAGTTTAGGCCTGTATGGTAACCCCCCTAATCACGACAGAACAATTTCGTTAAATTACATAGATAGTACGCGGTTCAGGTTAGGGTTTAGGAAATTTACTCGGAATATTCATTAAGGAGTGGGTGGGTTTGACGCTTACATAAGATCAAGCTTCTTTAGGTAGCTGGGGAGTGGAGAATAAGTCAGAGGGGGTTGTATCAGCAAGTGATCCGGCATAATTTGGCATGCTACGACGTCATATGGTAGTTTCGCAACATCGGGGGACCCCAATATAGACCCCAAAATACTATAATCCTGAATATAGGGACCCCCAAAAAGGTACAATATCCTCGAAGGAACCTTCACAATCCTCCTGAAGGGCCCAACTCCTCCACCCCACACCGTATACAGGAGCTCCTCAAGAGACACCCCATGCAATCCTTACAGTAAGACTCTTACATTCCCCTTATGATCCCTACCCATTTTGGGTGGTCCCTGGAGGAAACTCCCGAATTCTGATATACTATACTATACTACACTGTACTATACTATACGTTACTATACTCTACTATAGTATAGTGTACTATACTATACTCTATTATACTATACCAATTTATGCTATACTATACTATGCTATACTATGCTATACTATAAAAGCCCAGTCCCCTGCGTGAGCCCCGGGCCATCTCAGCTCCAGCTTCTAGAAGAAGTTTCAAGCAACGAGTATTGCCTGACAGGGTTTAGGGTTTAGGGTATTAGGGTTCAGGGTTTAGGATCCGAGGTTAAAACCATTGGCCCCTAGAATGGGCCCTTAACCCTGGGATCCTCATATACCTACTATATACCCTATATGACCTATATGTATCCCTAATTAAGGGCCCCTAGAATCCCCCTAGGCCTACGGGCCCATATTAAGAGCCCATACTTCTACCCTTTGAGTTGTTTAGGCTACCGGCTGCAGGGTTAAGAGTTAATGTCTTCTAGTCTGGGTTGCTGTCAAGGAACTTAATTTGAGTTACTACATTGGGGAAACCCTATAAATTACTATATATACCCATTATGTTAACTTAATTTCAGTTCCTTAACAGCAACACAGCATAGGGACCTGCTTAGGCATTATAGAGGGAAAAGCTGGTGAAATCCTACATCATGGTTCTTATGGTTTAAGTTTCCCAGTGCTACTTTAGAAATTGTGCTTCTGTTACAATGCCTGCAGCACTGTCGACCTGCCACTACTGTTGATGGACAAATCTTCGGAATCATAGTGCGACAGTGCAATCCTAGCTTGCTCTCAGATAGCGGAAAACATATGGTAGGAGTTGAGGGTTTAAGGTTTCAGGGTTTAGGCTTCAGAGGTTTAGGGTTTTAGGGTTTAGGCCTAAGGTGTTTAGGGTTTAACTCTGCATGCAACTACTGTTTGCGTTGACTGTTGGCGGGTAATCGAAAGATCAAAGTCTAGCCATGCAATATTTTGGCCATGGACAGGTCAGCAAAATCCTGCATGCCTCCCAGTGTACGCTACAAGCATAGTTTAAGCTACAAGCATAATTTTTCAGTGCTTATATACGAGCAAAAGTCCTAGTGTTTGGGCATGTAGATTCGTGGGATTTTGTCCGCCAATAGTAGGCCACTAGTCTCTGGATGCTTTGAGGCATCCGAAGCGATCCTGGCCATTGTCAAAGGCAAGTTCGTCGCTGAAACGCCCGCCGTGTGTAGGTAGACAGCTTTGTGCGTCCCTGTATGGAGGTGCATTCTCTCTCTGTTGACTTTGAGTTGATTCATCATCGACTAATATAAATAGGTGTGGCTGCAAGGGGTATGGCTGATTTCTCAGTCAGGGAAACAGTTTAGCAGCCTTCTGATGTTGAGCAGACTGCATTTAGCCACGGCAGAGGCCTAATAGACACTGCTCCGACGCCATCTGCACCGTCAACGGCGACCATCAAGCAACCAAAGGCCATTCATCCATGTGACTCTGTGCTACAACCGCCGCAGAGGAATCTGAGGAATAGGGAATTAATTCGGCGTTCCTGCAGGCAGTGTGCGGGACCCTTGAACTGCGCAGTCCTGGCTATGAAAGCTTGTTTCTGCGGTCTCTGGTGTATGTAGGTATCCTTCTGATCTAGGGATATATAGGGTTATATAGGCATATACAGGCTTATATAGGGTTGTGAGCGAAGGATTCCGCAGGAATTCCTCCAAAAAATGGAACCCCGTAATAACCCCTAGTTTCCCCAATGTAGTACTGGGTTCATATGGGGGGGGCTCCATTTCTTGGATCCTTTGGGGGGGGTCTGGGAAAGTGTAGGCCATTTATCCTGCACCCTATGTGGAGTAACCTCGGCCCTTGAAAAAGGTGAAGATAGCAAAATATGAGATGCAAGGTATATGGGTTCCTCTAGGTCCTAAACCCTAAGCCCTGACCCCTACATCCCCCCATAGTAGTTTCCATTTCTTTTCCATCATCCCTATATCACCCCTATGGTCCTCTAGCTAAGGCCAAACCTCATGCAGCTTGTTTTCTGGCCCCTAAACCCTAAAGCCCCCTAGATCCTAAGCCCCTAAACCCTAAACCCTCCTACCCCAAACCCTAAACCTCCTAAACCCTAAACCCCTAAATCCTACACCTCCTAAACCCTAAACCCCCAGGCCCTAAACTGTTTTCTTGCCTGGGAGGCGAAGCCCAAGCTTGCAAAACGGGCAGCCGCCAGGCCTCAGCTCTAGTCCTCTCATCCTAGTATTCAACCCCTCCACCCCCTAAAGGTTAGGGTTTAGGGTTTAGGATTTACGGTTTAGGGTTTAGGGGTTAAGGTTTAGGGTTTAAGGTTTAGGGTCTAGGGGTCAAGGTTTAAGGTTTAAGGTCTAGGGTTTAAGGTTTAGGGTTTAGGGTTTAAGTTTTAAGGTTTAGGGTTTAAACCCAGCCCCACGCCCTCATATTAAATACTCCCCAGTGTGGTAGATTATGGTATACTGGGTGCATTTAATATTAGAGGGGGTGAAGCGGGTTCAATGTAGGGTGAGAGGATAAGCTGCTTTCACTTGCAGGGTTTACGTAGGGCGTAGGGCCAGGGTTAGCGCTTAGGGTTCAGGGTTTAGGGTCTAGGGTAGTTCTAGCATGATGTAGAATATTTCATTGGTTATACAAATCGAGAGATGCACACACACACAGGAATGTGGAACATACGCCCGGAAATGAAGAATCACATTGTCAAATTAGATGGAAGATGAGATGAAATGGGGCTTCTAAGGTGTTATGGGCGTCAGAAGCTGAAGAATTTCCAAAATATTTTTGCATCACAATACTTTGCAGAATTATGGAGGGGTTTATCAAGCCCGTATCCTACGCATTCAGGCTTGTGCAGTACATGTGGTTGATTGGCACAATCTTGCACGACATTATCTGCCTTGAGTGTACCTAACGTAGACTGCACGCAAAAGAGCTGTCACCGCAAGAGTACCGGGTTCTGAACCTCGTTCATCAACAGTAGTGATGATGGCCAGAGGCACAGGACTCAGACATGGCATGATGTGATAAGTGAGTTTCCGAAAGTGAAGCCACCCCCGGTTTTTGCAGGACTTCTCACCATCGGAATAGAATGCACTTTTGCAAGGGATGTGTGCCCTCGGAATGTACAGGTCCGTGGTCGGTGGCTATTCTTAATTTGTGGGGTCCCATCATGTTCTGCCTTCCCGGCGCTATGTGTGTGGCGATGCCTTCAAATTGAGCATCTGGGCGCTCAAATGCAGACCCTTGCCTTTCCTGGAACTGGCGCTGTCATAGAGAGCAAAAAATCACGTTACTAGGGAAAGCTGCCTTCAATCGTGTTCACAGAACCTATAATGCAGCGAATGCCTCGAACTGGAAAACAACTGCATGGTGCTGTCTCAGGTGCCCAGCTTCTTCTCAATCAAGGAATATCTGACCCCTGACACTGCTTAAAGCAAAAGTCTGTCATGCCTTCGTCAAACAGTCGCTAGTATTAGGACCCCAGCCGCTATCCCCGCTAAATGAGGATGGATCTACATGTGCTGGTTGTGACAACCTCAGGCCAAAAAGCCAGCAAGGCCCTGAGAAGCGTCCGCGGCAAGAAGCCGACGAATACTGGCTGGATGAGTGCTCCTCGGACGAATTTGGTGTGGATGGTGATGGTGGTGATGGTGGTGGTAGTGGCCATGGCGGCAGTGGCGACAGGGTAAGAGGAAGAATGAATGTAAAAGATTATCCTTTTCTCCTGAGGCTGGTGACTGCGTGGAAGAGCAAGCACTTAGACTTAGACCTACAAAGCTTTTACTATAGAAAGTCAGCAGGCTTGTATCAGACCATTTCGATAGATGTGTAACATGTACCTGGATCTTCGAAATGCCTACTTTTTTCAGGCTTTGTTTGCAAATCAGGCTTTTCGCGCACAAAGCCGGAACTGAAAGCTGGCAGGGAAAAACGTCTGAATTGAGAATTATGAGTGTTTTTGTCAATGGCGTTGTTCATACTGCCAAACTACGTTGTATGGCTTCATAGTCACGTCTTAAGCGTGTGTATTGAGTTGTGACGTTCTATCATAAACAAGCAACTAGTCATCAGGATCGAAATGCTGCTGCATTTTTGCTGCGACACTTTGGGTTGAACGTGAAGCCATCTAGCAGCTTTGTGCTTGCCGCCTGGGGAGGGTTGAGGCGCGCTCTTCCTGCTACATCGCTTTTGTTGCCAACACATTTGCTCCTTGGGTCAGCCTCTTGCTGAAGCAATACTTCGTACCACTGGCTCAACGCTTTCACTGCGTGTTGCTCGTTGGCACAGCAGTGCCTTTTCCGCCTGCCACTACCGCCAAACCATTTCCGAAACAACTGTGTGGCAAGTTTGAAGCTGTGAACTCCTGGCAGCATTCAGCATTCGCCACACTGCCCCCAATTTCAAACTTCCTCCGGGATCCTCAAACCTCGAGAATGCTGGGTGTTAGACTTTTACGCTCAGAATCCTTTAATCTTGGGCCCCAAGATATTTCTCTTCACGACCTAAATCGCCGGCCGAAGACCCCTAACACCCAGGGTGGAAAGAAAAGCCTGAACTGACATTTTGGGGCGGAATCCGTGTCTATCAGCTGAAAAAAGAGCCGGAACTTGGCGGGAAAAAGCCGGAACTGCCCGGGAAAAAGCCGGAACTTGCCGGACTCCCAAATCGGTCTTTTCAGGATGTGGCCAAAAAGCCTGATTTGACGCTCTAGAGACATTTTTGAACTTCATGCACGAGACCCATTGGAACGCAGCATTTTCTATGATCATCTTGCGTATGAAGCGGAAGCAACTGGGACCTGGGCCACTCGCACATCTAAGTTACGATTGCTGTGCTGGATCCGTTTCAATTTTGAACATGCAACTGAGCCTGCATGCATGCATATTTTGGGGTCTGTTCAAGGTCCTTTGAGTCGGCAAAGAATATGCTATCCGATCAAACGTCTCAACTTTGTCGAACACATATTTCAATTTCAACTCCCGAGATGCTTGCCGGGGAAACCTGACTTTGTTTCAGGCCAGATCGTGAACCTGTATAAAGCCCAAGCTAGCAGCATCAAGCTGGATTTTCTTGAGGGTTTGGGGTATGAGGTTGCAAACCTAAGTTTTGGACTGTGCTTTACAATGAAGCATATCAATTTAGTTGAGCTTTGGCTGCGTTGCCGCGCGCCTAGAAATCATAGGCCCTCTTTGAGTAAACAAAAAAATAATGTTGGCTACATGGTCGGGAAAAGCTCTTGCAAGAAGCCTGCTACGCTGTTTGAAGCAGTCGTGCTTCGGCTTCAGCGTGTGATCGGTAGGCAAAAGCCTGATCTGGAATTCTCACGGAGAAAAAGCCTGATCTGATAGAAAAAGACCAAAATTTCGGGCTTTTCAAATTCGGCCTGAAAAAAGGAACACCCAGAAGATCCAGGTATGTTGGATCAGAGACTGCCCACTGCTCGCTGAATAATGTTTGTGGGTCGAACAGAAATGATTTCCTATATATGATCTCCTAGATATTATTGTAGTTTGCACTTGCTTTTCCATCATCTCTTCATAATATTATATAACCCTATAAAACAACCCATTATAGTTCTTTTTCATTATCCCTATATAACACTATATAACCCTCAGATAACCCATTTGTGTAGTTTTCATTTTCTTTTTCCATTATCTCTGTATGACCTTATATAGTCCTATACAACCCATTATAGTCGTTTCCATTTTTCCTTTGTCCCTATTTACCCCTATATAACCCCTATATAACCCATTTGTGTAGTTTCCATTTTCTTTCCCATTATCCCCATATAACCCCTATAGAATTCTGTCTACTTAAGGGGGACTATCAACCCTAAACCCTAAATAGTGGTTTCCATTTTCTTTTCCATTATCCCCAATAACCACTATACTTCCAGAGATGTCGCTGCAGGCTCTCGAGCAGTCGAGGCCATCGACACTGAGAGCAACGAATCGAATGCTTTGACTCCGTTGGACGTATGAGCTATAGTCTAAACTCCTTAAATGGGGTTATATAGGGATTATGTAGGGGACTCGTATAGGGCTTATTAAGGGGGATACTACAAACTGTAGCTTTTTGTCCTGCACACATATAGGTAACTTTGATACATTACGAACTCCGTTGTTACTGTCTTCTTACTAATAGTGCTAGCTAGGAATGAAGGAATCGATCCTTACAGTAGTCCCTATGTAGCCCATTATAGTAGTTTCCATGTTCTTTTCCATGCCTTCATTCCCAGCTAACCACCCTAAACCCTGAACCCTAAATCCTAAACCCTAAAACCCTAAACCCTTAACCCTAAGTACTGGTAATTGGGAGTTTCCAGAAATTGGGGGGCCCCCAAGTATGGACTAAGGAATGCTCTGGTCCTTATTACAGGAGATTCCATCACAACCCCCCCAAGGCATCCCTAATTTCTGGAAACATTGAACCCTATAAAGCCACTGCATACTCCCAACTTCCATTGAATTCCGTATTCTCTGTCCATTGGGTTTTCCATGTTGAATGTTGTATCCTAAGCCGCTCCCACCCCCTAATAGTCATCTGCTCCCATTCTGCATTGATGTAATGCCTAAACCCTAAACCCCTAAAACCCTAAGCCCTAAACCGTAAACCCCTAAACCACTAAAACCCCTAAACCCTAAACCCCTAAAACCCTGAAACCCTAAACCCCTAACACCCTAACCCCCAACCCGTAAACCCCTAAACCCCTAAAACCCTAAACCCGTAAACCCCTAAACCCCTAAACCCTAAACCCCTAAACCCCTAAAACCCCAATATACCCCTATATAACCCTGTAAAGGGACCTAGGGTTTCCATTTCATTTTCCATTTTCTCTTCCACTTGATTCTCCATTACCCTAAACCCTACAGCCCTAAACCCCTAAGCCCTAAAACCCTAAACCCCCTAAAACCGTAAAAAACCTAAACCCCTAAAACCCTAGAACCGTAAAACCCTAAACCCCTAAACCCCTAAAACCCAAATATACCCCTATATAACCCTGTAAAGGGACCTAGGGTTTCCATTTCATTTTCCATTTTCTCTTCCACTTGATTTTCCATTACCCTAAACCCTAAAGCCCTAAACCCCTAAGCCCTAAAACCCTAAACCCCTAAACCCCCTAAACCCCTAAACCCCCTAAACCCCTAAAACCCCTAAAACCCTAAACCCCTAAACCCATTTAATGCGAGCCAGCAGAGGCCGCTGATGAGAATACGGAGCTCCTTCCGCTTCAAGCCACGCCTGCCTGGGTTAGGGGTTTAGGGTTTCTAGGCATTTTAGGGGTTTGTGGTTTAGGGTTTAGGGATTTTAGGGGTTTTAGGGTTTTGGGATTTTAGGGATCTTAGGGGTTTCAGGGTTTAGAGTTTAGGGATTTTAGGGGTCTAAGGGGTTTTAGGGTTTCGGGATTTAAGGGTTTTTGGGGTTCAGCGTATTTCAAAGGGGTTTAGGGCTGAGGGCTTGGGGGTTTTGGGTTAAGGGTTTTGGGATTTAGGGTTAAGGGTTCAGGGCTTGAAAGTTTTGGATTTAGGGTCCCAACAGGGTATAGGGATCATTCACATTTTGGGGTGCTTGTGCTTTGAGACCCAACATATCCTAGGGGGTTAAGCTGCGAGTTCTCATAACAAAGCTTATAAGCTAATAGTAATAGCAATAATCTTTCTAATAGTTTCGTAGAATAATAACAGGAATAGTAGGTGGCAGTAGTAAAAGATAGTCATAACAATCACAATTGGGGGTTCCCAAGAGTAGGGGTACCTTTTTGGGGGCCCCATAGTAAGGACTACAGTATTGGGGGTTGTACCTGTATTTATGGAAACTTCCACATTGCATCGACTCACTTGGTAGGGTTCGGGGAGATCCCATCTGAAGTTTACGTATAGGAGTTAAATTTTTAAGGGGGGTTAATGGCAAGGCAACTGGAAAATAACATGGAAGCTATTTAGCTCCCGTAGGAAGGACACTGGTTTATGCTAGGGTATGCCATGGAGGACCTTCGAGAAATCCTATACCGAAACCCATAAATTACTTACCAAGACCCCTGGGCAGATCTAGAAATTAGATCTCACCCTAAGGGTTCCTAGAAATTACCCAATAGGAGTATAGGGTACCATGTTGGAGGTTCTACTTTCTAGACCTTCCTGGGGCTCTCAGTGCTAGTTTTGATTTCCTTGCCCATTTGATTCTCAATTCTTCTCATTATTCAGGCCAAAATCCTGCAACTCTCAACCCTAAACCCATTCAGGCCCTAATCCTGCAACCCTCAACCCAAAACCTTAAACCCCAGGTGGTATTGCTGCACATCACTCCAATCAGCCTCTGAACAGAGAGCTGCCGGCGCCTTTGAGCGAGTAGACTTGGTAGGCTACTATTACTGTTATTGTTGTTGTTGTTGTTCTTGTTATGATTACTCTTATTATTACTATTGTTATTATGATTATTCCTATTAGTATTGTGTATGATTTTTGCTGTTTTTTTATGATTAGTGTTCTGATTTATGTGATTTCTTTATTGCTACTATTACTGTTCGGATTAGTTTTATTGTTGTTGTGAGTAGTATTTTCTATCATTGTTATTAGTATTATTATCATTGTTATTATTACTGCTATTTATTACTGGCATTCTTCCACAAACGCCTGGCACTTTTTAACATTGGTGTCCCGCTTCTGTGAAAAAGAGTTGCCTGCAGTCTCAGTTTTGGCATTGTAGGTTCTCACTGCTTTCTGAGAAATGTTTCTGCAACCTTTCTGGTGCACGTTTTGCTGAGCCGTTTCTTTTGGCAATGACGTTCCAAAGCAGCAGTACGGGCTGCTGCAAAATGAGAGTCAATTCACGACACCACACATCAAGATTCACTCACTGTTCGCTGCCTGCTACAGAAACATGCTGCAAGTGCAGCAAAACAAGCCGCTGGAGCAGACACAAAGCTACGCCCTAGATCTGCATGCAGTATTGTGAGCTGTGTGACGACCTACGAAAGTAGAAGCCCATACCAAGACTCGATACGAACAAAAGGGAGGATGGTGCAGCAAAAGCCTTAGGTCTTGGACGAGATGCGTGAGACCTGGGCGAATTTCCTGGATGACGCTGCCCATCCCTCAGCTTGCGTTTCTCCAGCATAGCCATGCACGCGCGTGGCAGTCCTGAGTTTGATTCATCGCTCAGAGCGCAGCATGATAGAGGCCTCAATTGAGTCTGAGGTCCTTCCGATCATCAAGGCCGCCCAGACATTGAGATTGCCTGCTCTTTGCATCATGTATTCGCTTAGAGAAGTTTTCAGCAGAGGTGCCACGGCCGTAGACGTAACCTTGTAACTCACGACTGACTTTCTGGCTGTGCAGCCCCGCAGCAGCGGCGGGCACGTAAGTAATCCTTGGTGCTATCTTTATGGGTCCCAGTAGTACCCCCCTCTATACTACCCCCCTAGGTTCCCCCCCTAATTAACCTTAGTTAGGCCTCATTATCCCTAGATGACCTTAATTAAGAGGGGACCCTAGGGGGCTAGTATGGGGGGGGTACTACTTGAACCCATGATATCTCTTCCAAAGCGGAGCCAGGAATCCGGGTGTGTAATGTAGGAGCCGAAATTAGGGTTTCCCCAAAGTAGGGGTACCATTTGTGGGGTCCCTATACTAAGGACTGTAGTGACTATAGTATATTGGGGGCTATATTGGGGTTCCCCTTATTTTGGGAAACGACCAAATATTTGCTAATATTATGGTTCCAGATTCCTTGTAGAAGTATTGCAATTGTCGGGTACCTCGAACCGACCTGAACATCAGATTGATATTTCTTTAGGCCCCCGCGTTAGCCAAATTTTCCAACATTGCAGTATGATCGCTGCAAGGCTTTTAGAGGCACTAACTGCATGAAGGAGCCAAGGAGCTTGCAAAAGCCTGGAAACTTAGGGTTTAGGGTTTAGGGTTCAGGGTTTAAGGTTTAGGGTTTAGGGCTTAGGGTTTAGGGCTTAGGGTTCAGGAGTGGCCGTTTCTGATGTGAAACTGGTTGTTCAATACTTGTTTTATGGATGGCCATCCGAGACCGGCCCTTCCCCATTCCCTCAACTTTTTTTGAAGCTACCGAAGCCCCATGCTCGACTCGCGCAGGAGTTCCGAGAGGCCATAGCCTGAGCTCTTCTCTACCTGTTTATCGTTGTAGTGTAGTCAAGTCCTTGTGGTAGTTAGTAGGAGCCACCCAGATAGGTTCTGCCCGAGTAAGAGAGCAATATGGGGTTTCCATAAGAAGAACCCCCAATATATACCCCGTTACATTGAAGCCCTCATTGTATAGGGACTCCTAAATAGGCGCCCTGTTTGTTTTGAAAACTCCCACATCGCCTCGTTTGGCTTTGACATGCTTCCTGCCGTAAAGCGTTCACCCTTACGTCCAACGCCACCGATCCCTCGTATTCGATACTGATATAAGAGACCTGAGCTAGTGCGGCCCACATATTAGATATACTGTGGGATGTTGATATTAGTATGATGGTTTACTGTCAATGTGACTCTTACTGGGTCGTACTCCCAGTTGGTGGTTATCCTTCCACTTCTATCCCCTGAGGAATTATGTCGAGCTTTCTCATTGTAGTATAGCCCTCAGGAACTCTTGGCAGTTTGATTTTTCCATCGGTCTAAGTGGTTTGCAGCTGCTAGTGAGGGACAGAGTTATTAGGAAAGGCCAAACCTATCACAAAGTGCGTTGTTCCAGCTTCTTGTTAAAGGGATATACTCGTCTTCTGCACCATGCCACGATCCTAAATCCTATTAGACCCTGAAGCTCCAAACCTTGAGCAACAAGACCTAGAACCTAAATCCCTGAACACCAGATCCCTAAATCCTTAAATCCCTAAAGCCTAAACCCTAAACCCTAAAGCCTAAAACCTAAAGCCTAAAGCCTAAATAGAATGCCCTAGAACCCCTATCCCAAGCTCGCATCTCATAATCCGACCCTAAACCCTAAACCCATCGAGGGGCGAGCCACAAAAGTCCTAGGCTTTTTACAGATGGTTCTCACAGGAGGGCTCCCGCTTTTCGAAGGTACTGACTTAGCGAGTCCGCGTGTAGGCTATATGGGATTGGGGATTTAGGGTTCAGGGTTTAGGGGCCCGCGCTTTTCAATCTTGTCGTGTTGGCACCCAATCATGAACTTGAAGTTAAGAAATCTCTTGACACTACCTTTTTTGGGGCGGTCCTAATTGTAAGGGGTATAGTATATTTGGCCTACAGTAGGATCCCCCCATTTTGGGAAACTACCATATTTGCAACCCTAAACCCCTAAACCCCTAAACCTTAATCCCCTAAACCTTTAACCCTTAACCCCTAAACCCCAAACCCCCTAAACCCCCTAAACCCCAGGCACAAGCGCAGCTTTCTCCCAAGGCCCGGCCCTTGGTTTGCGGAGCCCCGGAGCGATTTTCCGGACCATCATATATTTGGAGGGTCGGGACTTAGCTACTAGTAACTGGTTATTACCTCCTGTAATTCAAAATGTAGTAACCATACTTCTCCTAATTATTACCCCATGTAACAAGTCCCCTGACCCTCCAAGTACTACCCAAAAAGGAACTACGTAGGAGGATCTGGGTAAGGTTTCTGCGCAGCGGCCCCTTCAAAGTCATACTGGTACGCAAAAAAAAACCGGCGTTCTAGCAGGTTTTAAGTACCCCATCTCTAAAGTCAGGTTAGGGTTTAGGGTTGAGGGAGGTCTCCACACATCCCCAGCTGACATATTCAGATTCGCCTTATAGCCCCATCCGTTTTGCTACATCGGAGCTTGGAGTGAGCCAAAAGTCAGTCAAAACTTGCTAGTTGCTAGTAGGGAGTACGGGAAGGTAATCCCGACATAAACCCGATCGACCTATAGAATATGTTCCCCATTTCCCTACTAAGATTGGTAAGTCATGAGCTTGCGCTCGAAGGCCTTCGAGATGTTCTACACGGGTAGCACCTTGTACACCAAGGAGGCTCTGGGCACTGAGTTAGGGTTTAGGGTTTAAGGTCTAGGGTTTAGGGATTCGGATTTAGGATTCAGAAGCGTTCTGCTTGTCGGATTTTATCGCTTATTGGTTGTTAGTAGTGAGCGGGGGAAGGGATCCCCATCTATGTGTACCATAGTCTGAACTCTTTAGAAGGTTATATAGGGATTCTATAGGGGAGTATTATAAGGCTTGATAGGGGGGATACTAGGAGTTAAGGCTATTTCCCGGAAGGCGAAGTTCTGCCCATTGAAAGTCCTCTGATGGTGGAAGTGCGGGTGGTTTTGATGATGGTGCTGTCAGACTTGCATGCTTGTTATTCAGCTTGTGCTTTCACACGCACACACACATACACTAGCAGAAGAGATGCATCAATAGTTCAGAACAAGTAGCTGCGCAAGGTGTATGTCATTGTCTGAAAGGGTTTCTTCCAATGCATGCTACAATAACCACCTGAAAGCGAACAGAGACGGCAGTCCATCTGCTTTCGCTTTACTGCTTCCAACTCAATTTTCCGATCGCGCTTGGAGCGATCCCTTATCTTCCATGGCACGCCCATTCGACGAAGACTGCATGCGCGCCGCTATCAAGCTCAGCGAGGACTGCGGCTGCCATTTTGGGGTGCCAGGAAGCAAGTGTTGCTTTGTCAATGCGCGGCTTGCTTGGGTTGCATCAATCATCCCCATGTGGAGCGTGACCACCAAACAGTCTATTCAACCTTCCAAAATACCAGCTATTGTTTGAGGCAATGTTTCCATTTTCAAAGGCTACACTTCCATGAAAAGCATTCCCGCTAAATTTGATGTCCCCCTCTCCCCAAATTTCTGGACATTATGGAGGACGCAGTGAAGGGCGGCCACATGCCGTTTGGGGCAGTGCTTGCTGATGCAGAGGGCAACATTCTGGCAGAGGCCTGGTTTGTAAAGGTTTAGGGTTTAGGGCTTAGTAAGCTGCAAAAGTCTAGCAAGCCCTGCTGGCGGAACATCTGGATTTGTTATTGAGGGCTTATAAGGATACAATGGGATGTTGCCCCAAATAAATTACAGGAGAATCAAATGGAAAATAACATCGAAAATGAACTGGTAACTAGGATGATACAGAGGTTTGTATGGGGATTGAGATTTCCGAAGATTGGGGGTATTTGTTTTGGGGCCCCATGATAAGGTTTCGAGTGTATTGGCTTCCCCGTATTTCTGGAAACCTGCATGTGAGCCCTGTCAGAACCTTCAGAAGCTTGAACCTAAATACGCCCGACCTCCTGACTTGACAAGGCTCACAACCAGTCAGTGGTTGCTGCTAAGCGTGGCGGTGGGGGCGACGTCACTCGCCACGCGGAGCCATGTTGTTTCAATGATCTTGCCAGCACTGCCTCGCAGAACTAGCAGTAACAAACGCCGTGAAGCTTGATTTTGCGGGGTTTCATAAGGTAAGGAGTATCATGTTGGGGATCCCCAATAACAAGGATTATAGTATATTGGAGGCGATATTGGGGTGCCCCTATTTAGCAAAAGTACCATTTCTTCAACAAGAAAGGCAGGACTTTGTTCTCTCAGCTTGCCATTTGACGTTCTCCAAGCCACCTGCTTCTCTCCCATCAGTAGGACCAAAAGAGCTCTTGTAATACAGTAGCTTCCATTTTATTCTCCATTATCCCAATACAACCCCAATATATACCCTATGATGATGTAATAGTTTCCATTTTCTTTTCCATTATCCCTATATAACCCCCCCCCATATAACCC